>CM051391.1:10032556-10207556 GCA_028015245.1 Cardamine occulta
AATAAGATTCGTTGGTGAAAAGTTTGATGAAGGCATACATTTCATTGGGTATGCATTCCGTATTTACATTGTAGTAATTTAAGTCGACGAGACAAAGTTATGCCTTGGGGGAAAGTACAAATTATATTCTTCATTACACTTCAACGGGTTCTCGTAAATTCTTAAGAAAGGTTTGGTACATTCTAGAGAGCCTAGATTATACATGCATCTCCACAATATCCCCCAAGCATATTATATATATGAGCAACTTATCCACTAAAATTTGTTTCTGAAAGTGAATTGGTTGTATTCCCCAGAAAAAGAAAAAGAACTGAGAGTTACAATCCTTAAATCGTTTTTCAAATATGTATATAATGTGAATTCAAGGAAGTTGTATTAGTTGTGTTGCAACAACTTGGGAGCTATGTCTTTTTCAAAGTTGTAATATTAGGTTGAGTACTCGACATGGTTGTAATTTCCTCTGGCTATGGTAGAACTCAAATTTTTTTTCTTTTTCTTAGAACTTTAACTAATTTATTCCTCTTTTCTTTTTAGAACTCTTAAGTACCAATATAGTCATCCGTTCCTAATTGATCATATTTCTAGGAAAAAAACTAGTTTCAAAAATTGTATTTCAAAAATATACATTTTTTAGGTTTTCTATGTAGTTTTAATTAGTCATTGATGAATGGATTGTAAAGTTAAGGAAAAATAACTTAATACTATTGGTTTAGAGTTATTGAAAATTGTTAATCACACAAAATAATACATTTATAACAGTTTTTAATATGTTTTCTTAATATATATGAATATGATATAAATATAATCAATTAGGAACATAGGAAGTATTTTTTAGTAATGATAATAGATGAAACAACTAATCTTGAATATCTCCAATAAGTATATTAAGTACTAGAGTGAAGTAAAATCATAAATCACATAGTTTAGTAAGATATCTTACACAAACAATTAAAAGAAAAATAACAAAGTTAATCAACTTAAATCTTAGAAAATTCTATTAGGACTTCTACAGTTTATCTTTTCATTACCCGGAAAACTCTACATTTAAATCTCAAAAGGTCAAACCAAACTCTCTAGTTGCACTAATATATATTTGATAAGGGTTGAACCAAAATGTTTTAAAACCTAATTCTCTCGATAGATTAGATCTCTTAAATTACTATCGGGTTGAGTCACATGTTCTTAACGTATCACCAGTTATTGACGGATTTTTTTTCTGATGATAAAAGTCTGGTGCTCACGAATTTTAGCAATGGACGAGGACCATGTGGTTGATTTACCGATCAAACCGGCCGGTCCAGATTGGTTCTCAAAAACATTATGCTCTACCTATTTCACATAAATTAATAAATTAATATAATTGAAAAAAATATATCACAAATTTCACAGTATATTCCCTCACACTTTATGATCCATTATTCTCTTCAATTATGTGATCCATTTTGTAAATAGCTTACTCTCACAAACTAGGGTCCTCTAAAGACCATATGGTTGTACAACTTGTATTCCAAAGCATAATTCTTGCTTCGGTCAATGTCATTTTCAAAGCAAACGAAACATTCAGATTGTTACATTAAGTACGATTTGAGTACTAGAAGAACTTGGTTTTACCTCTAAATGAATCTAATATATAATAACCAGACTCTCGTTTCGGTACTAAGCATTAACTTTTATATGAAATTTGAATCATTTCCAATATGAAATACTCCATATAGAACCTAAGAATTAAGAAATAACACACCTTTTAAAGAAAAAGTAAGATGCAGAAGCAGAAGAAAAGCAACAAGATTTCACTCAATTGCATGTGGCCGTCAGAAAAAAAAAACACATAATTGGTTAAAAAACTAATTCAAAAGAAAAAGTAAGAAGCAGAGAAGCAGAGAAGCAAAAGCCAAATAACATTTATTTTTGTCGACAAAAAAGCCAGAAAATATTTAATGTTGATTTTGTCTGATTAACTAGGTGTACATAAACCATATCCATACCCAATTCCAATTCCAATTGTGTGTACTATATGTGTACGTAATAGGGGAAAATGGTCAAAATCAACATGAACAATTTTTAATGTGTGTTTTCATAGCGTTTTTTAACCTAAACTAACAAAGTTTTTAAAAAATCTATGTCAAACTTTCAGTGTGCCGAAATTAACTATAACCAAAACAATATTAGTCAAACTGCTGAGTCAGATACTACATGGCATATTTTTGCTGAGTCAGATGCTACATGACATATTTATGCTGAGTCACATATCACGTGACATTTTTTTATGAGTCAGATGCCACTTAGATTTTTTAATTTTTTTTTTCATTTTGAAGTCTTATGCAATGTTTTGATTCTAATTTTTTTTTATACTTATAATAGAAAAATGGAAACATCATTATCAGTTCAGCCATCTTATCTTTTTTTTATCATTTATGTAGCTGCAACAACTGTAAAGTTACAGCCATTAAACGTTATAATATTTAGATCTTATGTTTTTGTTTGGGTAGGATCATATAGTTAAAATTACTACTTGATAGAGCAATTTTCGTAATTAAAATCGCTATTTGAATGGATAATTACGTATAATATATTAAGTTATATATATTTTAAACATTTTTTTTTCAAATATCGAATAATTTTGAGTAAAATTTTGAACATATTAAACAAAATTAAATTTTTAAATTTTTTTATTATTACCCAAAGAAAATTATTAGATCTAAACATTACAACCATTTAATGGTCGTAACTCTATGGTTGTTGCGACTACATAAATGATAAAACTGATAAAATAACTAAATTGATAATGGTGTTTCTGGTTCTCTATTATAAGTGTTTTAAAAAAATTTAGACATAGAAAACCAAAACATTGCATAAAACTTAAAAAATAAAAAATAAAAATTGAAAATTTAAGTGGTACCTGACTCAACATAAAAATACCATGTGGCATCTGACTTAACAGAAATATGTCACTTGACATATGAATCAACAGAAAGATGTCACGTGGCATCTGACTCAATAGTTTGACTAACATTATTTTTTTCAAAATTGATTTCGACACACATATAAAAGTTTACGTAGATTTTTAAAAACTTTGGTTAGTTCATGTTAAAAACGCATTGAATTTTATTTGGTGTATGAAAAGACATTGTAAAAATTGTTTATATTGATTTTAGTCATTTTCCTTATCTATCTATATTTATAATGTTGATTTTGGTCATTTTCCTTATCTATCTATATTTATATATACGATTTTATAAGACATTACTAAAATGGAAACACATGGTGGCTATTGGCTAGCAATTAACATCAATAATTAAAAACTCAAATTGACAAACATCAGCTGTCTAAAAAAAAAAAATTGTGAAACATCTCATTCTCCTCCGTTATTACACCAAACTACTTTATCATATTCTTCACTTACCGGTCAGGTCAATAATTCTACCATTCCCCATTTTTATTTTATTTTAAATTACTATTTCCATCCCAAGAAAAATAAGAATGTTAGTCCAAAAAGTCTTACTTTTTAAAATCGCTGGTGAACCTTTTATCCATACATATTTTTTCTGTAAATTTTCTAAATAAACAAAAAATGTAAATGATCACAATTTCTTTGCACTTTGTAGCAGTAACACAAGTCAAACCAAAGTCTGTTTCTTCTTGTTTGTCAGTTAGCTATTTTATCTACTACAATATGTTATGCTTTCAGACCAATCAGATTCCATAACATATTAAAAAATATGCTTTTTTTTCATTTCGATTTTTCGATTTTTTAATTGTCCAATCAGTGGACAGATACGTCTACAAACAAGATACATAGATATTTTCATCTCATCCAACGTCTGGTGAACCAACCAGTCCAAAATCAAAAAGTCAACTTTACTACATCCTGAGTTTTGGTCATGCGTTTATATATATATATACATGGAAGTATTTACATTATTATTTCACTTATGTCAACATGTTACAAAAGCACTAAGATGGTAAGTATACATGTATCTTTCAAAATCCGTGGTCCTACCATTTTAAATCACCATAAACCAAACTAGTTTATGAGAGTTTCTTCCTCTTTACATATTAACAACCCTTCAAAGTTATAATAGTTTTAGAGAGAAAGAGAAAGAAGTTTTGTATCTCCGGGAAGATGGATGAATCAAGTATTATTCCGGCAGAGAAAGTGGCCGGAGTTGAGAGAAATGAGCTTCAAGGGCTGCTTAAGGCGGTGGTTCAATCTGTAGAATGGACTTATAGTCTCTTCTGGCAATTTTGTCCTCAACAAAGGTTCTTTTTACTATCTCATCCATCTCTCACAATACAAGACTATAATATTTATATCTTTATTATGTAATGAAAATAAGTTATTAAATGAATTAGGGTTTTGGTGTGGGGGAATGGATACTACAACGGATCAATCAAGACAAGGAAGACAACTCAGCCGGCCGAGGTGACAGCGGAAGAAGCGGCGCTCGAGAGGAGCCAACAGCTGAGGGAGCTTTACGAGACACTTTTGGCCAGAGAGGCATCAACGGAAGCAAGGGTATGCACCGCATTATCACCGGAGGATTTGACAGAGACTGAATGGTTTTACCTAATGTGTGTCTCTTTCTCTTTCCCTCCTCCTTCAGGGTACACAACTCTTTCTCTATACTCAAGTTTCTTATTTTGTTCTTTCTTTGTTTCTTCTCTAAGTGAAGACAAAAATAGTATAGTGTGTTAAATGCGAATATCACAAATATTGTGGAGACATTAAAGAGAAACTGAGAAGGTAGAGTTACTAGAATAAGAAAGAAATGGGGGAGTTAATGAATCTAACACACACTACATTTCGATGAACATAATTGGACCGTTGAAATTCTTATTGTTGTTGATTGATTATCTAAAGTAGAAGTATGAATGGATATTACATAAATGCATAACAAAATGGGTTAGTTATGGGTATAATTAATGTTTTCCTCTATGTGGTAAAAAAATCAAATATAAATTTTGGAAGTAGTAATTTGTAGGATGCCAGGAAAAACGTATGCGAGGAGGAAGCACGTATGGCTAAGTGGTGCAAATGAGGTTGATAGTAAAATCTTTTCTAGGGCTATTCTCGCTAAGGTAAATTCTTATAATCATTCACCACTATATACTATGCATCTACTTCTACCTATTTATGTAGACACTACACTATATATACATCTATCTACTTCTACCTTTTTTTTTATGTATATCTCACCGTTCAAATTAATTTATTTATTTTCTTATTTTGGGGAATGCTCCTTCTACGTCGGTTCCTCAATGTTTAGAGTGCCAAAATTCAGGTAATTAAACGTTATCTTTATTAGTTAGCAACTTAGCACTTGTTTAGTATAGATATGTATAGTATTATATATTACATTTATTTTACATGTTTGAGAGTTGTGTTGTGATAACAAAACAGACAGTGGTTTGCATTCCCATGCTTGATGGCGTTGTGGAATTGGGCACAACGAACAAGGTACGGTTAATGAAATATAAACAAAAAAAAGTAAATATAGCCTATATTTCCTTAGATATAATAATGTTAAACTATGGGAGGTAAAATTAATTTGGGAGATGGATCAGGGATGCATGATTCGTTGTGTACTGTTTGTGAAGGTAAAAGAAGATTTAGAGTTTATTGAGCACATAAAGAGTTTTTTCCATGACCACTCCAAGTCAAACCCAAAGCCTGTTCTTTCTGAACACTCCACCTATGAAGTGCATGAAGAAGACGAAGACGAAGAAGTAGAAGTAGAAGAAGAAATGACAATGTCAGAAGATATAAGGCTTGGCTCTCCTGATGATGACGACGTCTCCAATCAAAATCTACGTTCTGATTTTCCTATAGAATCAACTCACACGTTAGGTATATATATATGTATACCCTAAGTTACTTATATTGTGTTCTTAAATTCTTTGCTATATCTAAAAATGTTCATTTGTATATATATATATAGACACACACATGGACATGATGAATATAATGGAAGAGGAGGGAGGAAACTATTCTCAGACAGTATCAACACTTCTCATGTCAATACCAACAAGTCTTCTTTCAGATTCAGTTTCCACACCTTACGTCCAATCATCCTTCGCCACGTGGAGAGTTGAGAATGTCAAAGAGAAATCGTCGTCGTCGTCGTCGCAGTGGATGCTCAAACACATGATCTTGAGAGTTCCTTTTCTCCACGTCAACACTAAAGATAAGAGGTTACCGCGGGAAGAGCTAACCCATGTAGTGGCAGAGCGACGTAGAAGAGAGAAGCTAAACGAGAAATTCATAACATTAAGATCAATGGTTCCATTTGTAACTAAGATGGATAAAGTCTCAATCCTTGGAGACACCATTGAGTACGTAAACCATCTTCGAAAGAGAGTCAATGAGCTTGAAACTACTAATAATCACCAACAACAACATAAGCGGACGCGTACTTGTAAGAGAAAAACATCAGAAGAAGAGGTGGAAGTTTCAATCATAGAGAGTGATGTTTTGTTAGAGATGAGATGTGAGTACCGAGATGGTTTGTTGCTTAACATTCTTCAGGTTCTTAAGGAGCTTTGTATAGAGCCTACATCGGTTCATACCACGGTGAACGACCATGAGTTCGAGGCAGAGATAAGGGCTAAAGTGAGAGGGAAGAAAACAAGCATCGGTGAGGTCAAAAGAGCCATCCACCTAGTCATATTACATGATACTAATCTATAGATCCTAACATTATTGATGCCGACTCTAGATATGGATAATTAAACGTATTTTTGTTTGTAGCTTCACATGTGTTATTATGACATCAGTTACATTTATATAGGCCCCGTTTGTTTCCACGTACGGATGAAACATATAAATGCAATTGTACTAGATGTTTTTTGGTTGTCCAATTTAGTATATTTTTATATGAATGTTACCTTTGGATGTAGATTCAATTTGCATATAAAGAAATTTCTTGGATCGATGCATAAAAATGTAGAATTTGTATGCAGTTTTTTAATCCAGATTTGACAAGATTAAAATACCTTTACAAAATTCATAATTACTAAATAAAATAAGTTTATGCCAAAATAAATGTGCCATAATTTATGTAAATTTATATTTTATTTACTTCAATTTAGAGAAATCACGAGTTCACGCAAAACATTACGTAATATAATCACAAACTTACAGTATGAATCTTGTTTTGGCAAAAACAAAATTGTAATTCTGTTTTGGTGTTGAAATAGCTAAATTTCACTTTGGTGGAATATTTTGAAATCATGTTTTGGTGTCTAGAATCACATTTTAGTGTTAACAGTTTAACAATATTATTGTCACCAAAACCAATAATATGCAACAGAGAATTGGTTAGATATATTTTCCATAATCTCCCGAAATATATTATACATAACATTTTAGTGTATGTGCCTTGTGGTATGAAAGAACTCTCATGAGTCAAGAATTAAATAATCGATTTCACTATCATCATGAGACAAGATCGTTGCATTACCAACAGGGTGGGCTAGTTACTACAAGAGGTTGGTTCTTTTGTATTCAGGATAAAATTTTTTGTTGTGATGAAAAATTATTTTTAAATTGTAATATACAAAAAGTTAATTCTAAGTACCAATAAAGATTATGAACCAAAGACTTGAAACTTTCACAATTTATCAAAATAAAATAAAATGAAAAACAGTTGAATTGACTATACTTTTGGTTGTAACATGAAGCATCCGCCATTACATGTGTAGCTGCTTTCATCTCCGCCTCATTTGTTGTCTTATTTCCACAGTTTTTTTAATGTGGAATATCTTTTTATAGTTTCAACATTCAGAAGATGCTTATAATTGGGCTAACCCTTTCTATTCATTAACTTCGATCTAGACTACAATAATTCAAAAATTAAACAGGATTAACCCAAAGTCAACAATCTTAACCCAATTCAACTCAAAATAACCCAATATTAAACCGGTTGTAATTTCAATTTTCAAAATTAATCATAACGTACTAAACCAAAGTTAAATTGAAATTAGTTTGAATTTAAAATTTAACCAACTTAAACCGAAAATCAAATCAAATCAAAGCATAAAACTAAATTAGATCAAACATTTATTACAGTTTATCCAGTCAAATATTATTACGGTTGGCCTTTGACCATTAACATTTAACATTAAACATATTGAATATTTTTGGTTTAATCCTGGAAAATTCATAGTTCCTCTTGAAAATTCAAAGATTGATAGGAAAACTAAAATATTCATCTAAAGATATGAACACTCATTGAAAAACTCATAAGAAGTTAAAATTTTCGTTAGGTTGTTGATCTGTTGATCATTACCTAAAAGTTTTACAAAAGATTGACATAATACTCCATTTGCAACACATTAAGAACACTTGAAACTTTGACTTGAAGACTGTAGAAGAAGAATACTAGATTTAAGCATTTTTTGTCGTGTGGATTCAGCCACTAGAAATAAATATCCTGTAATACGAAGTAAACATACTGAAATTTGGAAAACTTTGGTGGTGGTTTGTTATGGTGCCTCTTTAAAGCAGAAGATAAACATAAATGACAAGAAGGTGGAGTAAAAAAAATTCTCAATTTTATTTTTTAATTTTACTATTTTTCTTGACAAACACTTTTAATTCTACTATTCTTATATGGATTATTATAAAACTAAAAATCAAACACATTTTAACACTAATTTGTTTTTATTTTTCAAATATTTTAGTTTATGTAGAAAGATTCTTTATGTATTATTAAATTTTCAATTCTAAATAATTATTTCCTAATTTACTAAAAATTGATTTTTCATGATTTTTCCAATTAAAAAAATAATTATATTACCTGAAATGTATACAACTCTCATAAAATATAGGGCTTTGAAATCTCCAAAGTAAATTATAAAAATATTAGTTCTTTTAAATCATATAATTTTACCTTTTTAGTTAACTAAAATAATTTTAATTGGATATCCAACAAAAATCAACATTTTATTTTTAGAATTTACCGTACTAATTAAAATTATTTTTGGTCGAAAAAATTAACATAAATTACATATACTTTTTTAGAAATTATAATTCATACTATTAAAATCGTAGTCTTAGATAATAAAATAATTGTGTTTAGTTGTAAGGATTGTAGAGAATTAATTAGAGATTGTTTGAATATATGAATAAATGAATTAATGTTAATCAGAGTTTACATAAGTTTTGATCACATTTTATCAAGTGGTCACACAACTTTGATCAACTTAGTAATGAATCCAAATTTGAGCATATTATCTAAACCCATTTGAGTTTTTACTATATTAAATGAGCTTACATTAGTTTTGACTCAATTAAATTAGTTTGTACATAACTTGCTCCACATAAGTTGTAGGAAATATTCTTATAAATAGACTCTTTTACAATTAAAAAAAAAGGATCTTCTATGTTCTAATTCCACAACTTAGGGATCAATTTTCACAATTTCAAGAATTTGAGCCCTTTTTTATTAATTTACTATCAATATTTATTTAATCACATACATTAATTGATTACAGATATATAAAATCAATTTGAGTGTTGTTATTATAGATATAAAAGAATTTAGCTTATTGAGCCACATATTTGGTGAACAGAACATTGAAGGAAATTTCAATAATCAAAATATTTGATAAACTTAAACTAAAATATATATGTTTGATGGCTGCATATTAATATTCTCATGTTTCCACTAACAAGAAAATTAGCAAATCTTTCATGTGTTTTTTTAGTGGAAGATTGACATTTTTGGATGTGCCAAACAAAATAATGAATATATTTGTTTCTTCGTAAACATAATGGCACCTAGTGTAATATTCTTTAAAACTGTAAGGGTAAAAAATTATTTGTATTTCAATTTTAATAGTATATACTAGATATAAAATTTTGTATTCTTTATAGTACACACAATATATTTGGTATTTCCTTTACTTAAATTAAAACATATAACTATTTTACGATTTTTAGACTTCAAGTAGAAGGATATATTTTTAACTTTTAAGGTTAAACAACAGTTTATCCACTTGCAAACTATTTGTAGAAATAATATGAAAAATTTGTATGATATACATAAAGAAAAATATATTTTCTTAATAATAAATTTGCAAAACTTAAATTCTATATTTTTTAGAATGCATATTAATATAAATATAAATTAATATATCTATTTTATATGTGATAAAAAAATTTTCATCATACATCCACTTTTAACATTAAATATAACAAAATAATACATATATATATATATATAACTAATCACAATGAATCTGTGTTTAGTTTCTGATTAATCAGTTAACCGTTAGATCTGCTATGACTGTCCGAATAACATATAGAGATTTGAACAACAAATAAAATTCCAACAGAGCTAAGAAAACATACTAGAAAAGTGTTTAAGGATGATGTTGTTATTTATGGAACTCCTTGGCTAGGTGAAGTCACAGCTACTGAGTTGAGGACAAACCCGATATTCATTAATGGAGCAAAGCCCTACTACCAAGGACAAATTGCAAAAGGAGAATGGGAACTTTATATAGCCAGCTCATTACAACATAAGATAATTAATGCAACCGAGGTGAGAGTTTTGAAGCCACTTTGTTTGCTCATTGTGATTGGAATTTAGGCATAAGATGCATTCCGAGTGGCCAAGAGTTCTTTATTTAAATGTATCTCCAACTATAGTCATAGTGAGATGAAAATCTGGTCGAGAGCAACAATTCGAGGAAAGAACTCTTTAGAGCTGTTTCAACAACTAGATCCTTTGAAGGCACTTTTGAGAGAAAAGGGACTGAAAATAATTAATATCATAATCAATAAATATTTCCACATACAAGATATAAAATCCCGACATACAAAGGGAAAGAAAGACTCACAATGTGATTAATAACGATTCAAGGTCATTGTTTTTGAGGTAGATGAGAAACCTCAAAGACTAAAAAATATAATAGGACCAAGAAGAAAAAAGATTAAGAAGTAAGACACAAGGGTTGAAAAGGGTTTTTGACGAAGAGGTGATAAAATACGTTTAAAAGAGAAGAAAATAAGTGACGAATATATGATATTTATGAGTGAAAGCTATAAAGAACATGGAAAACTCGAGATAATACATATCAAGAAGTCTAGATAAAGAAGGCTAAAGCCGAAAATGAGTGGAGAGAAGGAGAAAATTTTGGTTTTGTTCATCAATTAGGCTAATGCCACTAAAGTGCATGGCATGTTGTTAACACTCTGTCTTATGATGGATAATCTCTTTTTCAACCTTTGGTTATGAGTCTTATGACTAAAGAATTATTGCATACATTGTGCATCGAACCATTTCCGCCTTACTTCGTTTTACAGAACTGCAACTCAAATATGTATATGTATGTTGCTATAATATCCTTGGTTGTTAAGAGTTAGATCTCAAATCTGATTCTCATAAAATAAACTAGTAAAAATAAAATAAGAAACACATGATTTATAGATGTTCACTCTTACCGTGAGTCGTGAGAGATACTTCCTTCAGCATTTTGCAGTTTCTAATTTCATTAAAATTAAAAAAATTTGGGAGTTTTAACTGTTTTTTTTTTTGTTTTTCTTTTGGAATCTCTAGCTCTCAGGCTAACCTATATTTTTTTTTTTTTATCAATTTCTCATTGGAAAAAAAAACCCAAAAAAAGTTAAAGAAGAATTCTTATGCGATTTGAAAAAATAATAGGAAAACAATCTATAACTTTAATAAAAACTCATATTATAAAAAAGTAGATTCACAAGGACTTTTCTAATTTTTTTGGGTCAAACTTAGATTCATAGAATATGGATCGCTTTCTTTGATAAAATATATATGTTTAACCCCTATTATGTAAAAAATTCCAATCTGCCGGAATCGAGCCAGCGACCTAAAGATTTCCGCAATTACTACAGTTTTCCGCTCTAACAACTGAGCTAAAATAATCTTTATATTTATATTATGTTATATTATGTTTAATCTTTTACCTATTGTATTTATCCATTTACAGATTTGTAATTTCTCCTCTTCTCTCTACACCTTTTATTAATTTTCTCTCATATATCTTTTTTTGTTGTTGTCAGGTAATTAAAATTAGTAAAAATTGCTAACCTCTTTTGAGTCTTGAAAGATATATTTTAATATTAATTAAAAAAAATCCAAAATTTGGAAAGTAATAAAAAAAAAAAAAAGACCAAAGCAAAACCTTGTTTGTTCTCACCGTTTCGTATAAAGTGAGAAGAGCCTCTGTTAGCCGATTTCCCCTCTTTATAATTTCTATTTCTCAATCGACGAATCCGTCATCGCCGACAGAATCGTGGCCGTTGAACTTTAGGCGAAATCCGATTCGACCCCAATTAAGGATGGGGAAGAAGAGAAAATCTACGGCCACGAGCCTCGATGAGGTAGATCGGACTGTTTACGCCTCTTTTCGCACCGCCGCTAATTCCTTATCTCAGCTTTATACTCAGTCCATGAACCATCAGAAGTTATCTTTTCAAGCCGGTGAACGCCATGGTCTGGTAAAGATTTATCCTTTTACTCTTTCTCTCTTTGAACTGTTCTTGTAAAGCAAAACAAATTTATGATTTTTATCAATTAGGTTTATTCAATTTTGATTTGATTTTAAGTTAAGATGTTAATTCAAGTTTTAATTTTTTAGACGAAGGTGTTAATTTTTTCTCATTTCTGCTTAATCTATGTAGTATTGTTATTAGTTTAGAATCAATATATGTAATTGATTTGTCTTGAGCATAGCTTTAAGACTCTTAGTATTGTTTTGGTTTTGGTTTTGATTTTAGTGTAACATGTAAATTTTCTAATGATTTTTGTGTTTCTTGTATAATTTACTTATGAGCCTCTTGATTTCAATTGTAACACTGGGAAAAGATTATCTCTTTTGTAGTTTTTCCAATTGTTTTTTCATGATTTCTTCTTCTGGACTTGTGTGTTGTGTCCAAAGATGAAGTTTTCTTTTTCTCTCTTTGTTTGAAAGATTGTCTGTGACATTGCATCTCCAATCAAAGATGTGAATGCATCTTTATTTCTGGCTTTCAGTGGTTTTTTGATTGGTAGTAAATACTAGGTGGTATGTTTGTTTCTGTAGCTTGAATGAAACTGTAGTTGGTCCTTAGTTATATCTTGAGAGCATACTCTCTTCTCACATTCATTCCCAATCACCAAGATTTGTTCACATCCTCTAAACCTTTTCTTTATTATAATGTGCTCCATCTTAACATTTTAGAACTCTAGTTTAGAATATGAAAATTAGTAGCTTGAAGATGGAAAAGAAACAAGGTGAAAGTCTCTCTTGAGGGTTTTATCTTTCCCGCTTAAGGGTTTCCAACTTTCACTTTGCGTCTCTTCATCTTATATTACAAGGTTTGACTATAACGACTCTCAGAGCATCTCATTGTTGTCTAACTCTCCCATTTGTTTCAACTCTAGTGCTAATATGTCCTGTATAGGTGCTTCTTAGCTACATGAATTGAGCAGTAGTATTATTATGATAGAGTTAGCATTTTCTTGTAAGCGGTCTCTTTCACTATATTGAGTGTGATTATATTTGTTTAAATATAAGATATTAACGACTAGAGTAATATTGTGTTGTGATTTAAAACCTGTAGTTGAATGACGAAAAGCTGGGCGAGATATATATGTGAAATAGGTTTATGGTTAGAGAGAAACATCAAAATATATGTGTCCCTTGTTAGTTTTATGCACCCTTAACCCACAATTAGCTCTGTGGCAGCTCCATTACGGTAACCATAGACCCTTATGAGAATGTCCTGATTTGTCCTCCATATTTCAGGAAAAGCTGTACCAATGGATATGGAGGCAACAAGAAGGAGGGTCAAGAGTGACACCTATGGATATAATCAATTACATTCAGGTTCGTATCATCTCCATCTATCTAATCTAATATGGATTTCTGGTCAGTATCTGTTTCTTGTTCTTGATTGAGTTTTGGTTTCCCTTTGTAGAACGAGCTCGAATGTTGCATAGAGGAGCCTCCAATGTCTCCAAGAGCGCCGCCATCTCAACCAGCAATGCATGTCACTAATTCGGGGATCATGGCCTCTTCAGGTACCTCTTGCCCAACAGCTGTTCCAGTTCTTCGGTCTGAGCAATGTGAGAACCAGGCGAAGAACTCGGTTTTCTCGAACGCCCTTTCAAGCCCGATACGCCAGAGTCTCCAGAACTACCAAATTCCGCAGGGAGGCTACATATCTGGTGGCACAACCAGAAGCAGTGAAGTGAACAGGGGATCTAACTCTCCAGGATCTATTGATTCTTCAATGGACATGCATGCTGAATAAAGAACTATGATACAATACAAGTTACAAATCTTGTTTGTTGATGTTTGATCTATATACAAAAACTGGTTTGATTTTTCATAATTGTGTCAATTGGTTTCTTTTTATCTTTTGGTAATTTGGGTAGAGTTTCTAATGTCACATTGTAAATCATTGTTGTCCGTGATTCTTAAATCTCATAATTTGTTAAACTCTTTGGTTTTCATGTTTTTAAACTACAAAAAAAAAAAGGAGATTCTTTTGCATAAAACTCGATAAAGACTCATCTTTTCACAACTAAATGAAATCAAAATTTTATCTTTTTTTTGGTTGTAAGTTTAAAACTTTTTCATCAAACCAAAGAAAGAATGACACTCTGTTTCGGTTTTTATAAATCAAACCAAAAAAGAAACTAACATACCTTCTTTTTTTTTACATTTGCTTCTGATTTTCTAAGTCTTCTAATCTTGCTTCAGCTTCTTCTGAATTTTCTTATGTTCCATCTTCCTCTTTCTCTTGTTTAGGTCGTCCTGTCTAGTTTCATCTACGGCTTCATTTCTTACATTATCCGAAACATCAACCACATCATTTCCCACCAAGGTCACCCGCAAAGCCGCCACATAAGATGCAACCAAAGCCACCCCAAAAGCCGTTCATTGCTTATCTTCTGATCCAAATCAAAAGAGTATCTCAAATCAGAACAATAATCATAAGACATGACCTAATCGTAATAGTCAAAAAGGCTTTATCTAGAGAAACTTTAAAGGAAGAAATAAGAATCTTCAAAGAATTTACAAAAAGGCACACAAGAAACACCGGAACAAGGAAGACACCTCTCCGATTTGGAGATCAAAGTGGAATGGAGATCAACTTGATGATTCCTAACTACCAAAAAACCTCACAGCAACTTGTCCACACGATAACTATTGCTTTTTCCTCAATCACCAAAGAACCCTAAAACTATTTCTCCTTAGTTTCTCAGAAAACTTCTCAATGGCTGCAGATTATATTTTCACTTTCTAATAATGAAGATTGACCCTTATCTTGAGTTATCTTCAAGATTGTTTCTTTCCTTAATTTGGAGATAACTTCTTGGCTACACCAACAATATTCTCAATATCTTTCATTGCTTCAATTGGAAACTCCAACGCCACTTTATCTTCATTCAATCTTTTTGCATAAACCAACATTCAAAATTCACTAAGTACTCCAAAGACTGTAACATAACAACACAAAACTAAAAGAAGACAAATCTTTTTACAACTAAAGGTCTTCTTAAATCAAAATTTTCTCTTTTTTTCTGGTTGAAAGTTTTAAACTTTTTCATCAACCCAAAGAATGAAACTCTGTTTCGGTTTTTATAAATCAAACCAAGAAACAGAGCAAGAAACCAAAAAAAAAAAACCAACATACAATATACTTTTTTCTACATTTGCTTCTGATATTTCTAAGTCTTCTCTTCTACTCCTGCTTCATCTTCAGCTTCTTCTGAATCGTAGTCTGTTCCATCTGTTCCATCTTCCTCTTTCTCTTGTTTAAGAAGTTCTGTCCAGTTTCATTTCCTCCACCATAGACAAAATCAACCACATCAGGTACCACAGCATCTCCACCAAGCGCTTGCTCATTATTTTGCTGGTCATTCTGCTGATTATTTCCACCACCTCCACCACCAAAGCCACCACCTCCACCCCCAAAGCCACCACCCCCACCCCCACCTCCACCACCAAAACCACCTCCACCACCGCCAAAGCCACCACCATTGTCCCCGCCTCCACCATTAACTGGAGCAATCGGTTCAAGAGAACCCGGAATCCAAAACAAGTCACGATTCACAACAACTCCTTGATCGTATTCAATGCTGTTCATTGACCATGAATTGATGAGGTCAATGAGATGGCTGACTCTGGGAACAGTAAGTCGGCATTGGACTATCACGAACTGAGGAGGAACAAAGTCCATTGCTTTTCTTCAATCTGATCCAAATCATAAAAAAATCAGAACAATACTCATAAGACATGACCTAACCCTAATTCTAATTGTCAAAGGGAGAAATTTACCAAGAAACACCACAAGAAACACCGGAAGAAGTAAGAGACGGCGTTGAAAAAAGCGATAAAGAAGACACGGCGCTGATAAAGCGACAAGGAAGACACGTCGCCGGCGAACCACCACTGTCTCCGATTTGAAATGGAGATCCAATTGGAACAGAGATGAACTTGTAGAGATGATTAGAGATAAAATTGGAGTTAATCGTGCAGGATTATGCGATAGTCACGGCAAATTTGAACATCGCTCTATCGAACTTCTTCATAAGAAAGGTTGGTTCCGTCAAAATCTTTTATGAACGAAGACAAGAAACACCGGAAGAAGTCGCCGGAGAACCACCACCGTCTCCGATTGTAATGGAGATGAACCTGTAGTGAATAGAGATGAAATTGGAGTTAATCGCGAAGAAGAAAGACTCGACGAAGCAGCAATTAGGGTTTAATCCAATCTCGGAATTAGACGTAACAGACTCGAGTAATCGGAGATTTGGCTAAAGATTCGTTTTCCTGAGTATTTATATCCCGTTTAATAAAATATATAAAGGCCAAAAGATATTCTTAAGCTTTATTTTATTTTATTTTGAAACGGAAATTTTACGCAAACCACAAAATTATCGTTTTCTTTTTGTTGTTTCTCTCAAAATTATCGTTTTTACTTTTCATCAGAAGTTTTTAACATTTTCATTTCTCATAATTTTTCAACTAACCAAAAATGAATGATATTTTAGAAATAAACATGTTAATTAAATAATTTAAATCCAACCACCAACTAACCCACAAAATTTTCATATTAAATAATTTTCATATAATTTAAATATATATATTTGTATTCATTTAATTTTCAGAAACAATAATATATCAACATCATATGATTCCGCTCTGTGTACGAATCTAGTTATAGTATTAAAGAGAGGAGTGATTATCTTTGGTTTAATTAAAAGACTTAGTAGACATTGATTTCCTTTTGAGCTAGGGTTTTGAGCAGTTTTTATTTTCCTTTTGCCGGCCTCTATAAATAGAGAGGGATTTACATATAAAAAAACT
Organism: Cardamine occulta; assembly: GCA_028015245.1. Taxonomy (NCBI): domain Eukaryota; kingdom Viridiplantae; phylum Streptophyta; class Magnoliopsida; order Brassicales; family Brassicaceae; genus Cardamine; species Cardamine occulta. The sequence continues at coordinate 10,049,900 of CM051391.1, forward strand.
CTTAAGAAATATTTTAAATCAAATATGGGGAATCAAGTGCAGAAGGGTTTCAGTTTCAGGTTTTTGATAGATAACTTCTCGGAGAAGGAAGATATATGTGATAGAGTCTCCGACATTCTTTAGTGGTGGATGTGAATGGTAAAACAAGAAGAATCGGATCTTCCTTAATAAATTATCTCTGTATTCAAGAATAATGTGTTCTCAAATATTGATTAATAAAAAGGGTTTAATCTTTGTTTTATATAATTATTTCAAGTATCTCGAGGTTTATCCGAAGGGAAAGAGTGATTGTGAGGATCACTTGTCTTTGTACCTCTTCGTTGCAAATTCTGAACCATTGGCAAATGAATGGAAAAGGAGTGCTAATATTTGATTCGTTGTGTTGAATCAATCCAACAAAGAGCTCTTTAGATCATCTAGTAATCCATGGTGCCGATGAGTATATAATAATTTTAATTTTAAAAAAAGATGAAAAGTATTTTTGGGTTTTCATTAAAATAGAGTGGTAGACAGATTAAATTGTGGCACGTCAGAATAGAATTTCTCAGAAAGTGGTATTACAGAAATTGATTCTTCCTTGTGCTCAATCTCTTTCTTTTCCCTCTTCCTCTTTCTCTTGTTTAGGGTTTAGGGTTTCAAGATCTTGCTGATCATTTCCGCCAAATCCTCCACCCCGACCACCAAATCTCACAATAACTATAAATTTCAAAAATGTAGTGAGACAAAAGGCATAAAACACCGTTTTGGAAGAAGGAAAAGCATCACCGCATCTCCCATTTGAGTCAATCAGACTCGGGAAAATGAAGATCAATTTGAAGTGCTAAAGGTAATCAGAGATCCAATTGGAATTAACCTTCTTGGAAAAAGAAAGATTTGGCACTAATCGGCATTGCACCACAGTCTCGGATTTGAATCAATCAGACTCGCGATATCGGAAATCTAAGTAGAGTGATTATATATGGATATTGGAGATAATCATCTGGAAGAAGGAAGACTTTATGCTTATCGGTCCATAATTGTTACTATGAAGAAGACAATGGAAGAAAGAGAGGTTCTACAAAAGTTAAGCCTAATTACTTTGCTAGGAAACTTAACTAGATGGATAGAAAACATGGGCTTGAGTGGACACTTATTATATGGGTTTGTGGATTTGGTAGAAAAAATAGAGAAGATGCAATCTATATTTACAACAGCAAGAAAAAGTGAATAAGAATGAGGTCCACAGTAGTAAATGACATAACAATGACTTTTATTGTTGATTTACCATTGATATTTTAGGTTTCGAATAGTGGATGTGGACACAGTGGACAGAACCATCAGCGAACCAAACCATCTATTTTTTTGGTGGTTTACAGTTTGCTGTGCGGTTTTAGTTTATTTATGGACTGCAGTTGGTACGTAGCGATTTTTTTTTTCTGCCACTGCAGACTATAACTTATGAATGGTAAGAAAAATAGTTTAATCCGTAGATAGTTTTGTCCGCCCCGTCTATTGCATCCATTCATAGCCTTAGTATCATCAGTCATCATTTCTATAGAATAACTGCAATAGGGACAAAAGAAAAGAAAGAAGAAGCATTTTTCAACTATGTCCTAAAACTTTGTTATGCGACTCTTGGAGAAACCCTAAGTTTTCAAACAAATTTTCGAGAAAAATTTAATCTTCGATGGTGTTTAGGGACCGATTGGTAGGAGATTTTGAAAGTTTTAGAAAAATTTAAAGTTTTCAAAGTTAATTTTCAACCAATGAGACTTTAAAACTTTTATTTTATTTTTAAGTCTTAAAAATCTAACTGTTATTTTTAAAAGCCCCTAGATCTTTTTTAGTTTAATTTTTGAAAGTCTCAAAAATGAGATTTTTGAGGCTGTAGAAAACTTTTACGTAACAATTGTTGAAATAATATTTTTGTTTTGTTAATCAATTCAATAATACAAAATTAATAATAAAATCTTATTATTTGAAAATATTTACAGTTTTGTTACCAATCAAATTTTTAAAAATATTTAAAATCACAGTTTCTACAGTTTTTGTTACCAATCAGACTTATTATATAGCAACAGGTTCTACAGCCAAAATCTGTATAACCAAAAACCTATAGCCAAAACTTAAAGTAATAGTCCTAACCAATCGGCATCGCCCCTTAATCTTCAAAACTTTGACGACTTAAGAACACTCACATTAGAATATCTTATAAGAAATATAACTGAATATCTTAGTATTAAAATAATAAAAAAAATAAAAAGAGAGGAGAAAAGGCGACACAAATGATTCTAGCTGGAGAATCGATTCTTCTTTTGTGAGAAAATATAATGACAGTTGTCGTAATAGTGGTTTATTACTTTTTTATTATTTAAAATTTGAGCTAGGGTTTTGAGAAGTTTTTATTTTATCTGTTCCTTCTAGAACCCGAGTTATGAGGAATACAGATGTTGTTGGGAAAATATTATGTATATTTTAGGATAATATCGTATATACTATTAGTTGATCCGTAGATTCAGTCTGAGATATCGAGTTGTATATAAATATACATTGTGTAGCGTCTAATAGAATTAATCAACATATTGTCGGCCTCTATAAACAGATACAGGAATTTACATTTAGAAAACTCTTAAGAAATCTTTAAAATCAAATATGGGGAATCAAGTGCAGAAGGGTTTCAGTTTCAGGTTTGAGATAGATAACTTCTCGGAGAAGGAATATGCGATAGAGTCTCCGACATTCTGGAGTGGCGGATGCGAATGGTAGAACAAGAAGAATCGGATCTTCGTTATTAAATTATCTCTGTATTCAAGAATAATTAATGTGTTCTCAAATATTGATTAATAAAAAGGGTTTAATCTTTGTTTTATATAATTATTTCAGGTATCTCGAGGTTCTTCCGAAGGGAAAGAGTGATTGTGAGGATCACTTGTCATTGTATCTTCTCGTTGCAAATTCTGAATCATTGGCAAATGGATCGAAAAGGAGTGCTGATGTGTGCTTCGTTGTGTTGAATCAATCCAACACAGAGCTCTTTAGATCACCCAGTAATCCATGTTTCTTTCTTTTTTGCCTTTTTGGTGACATATCATTTTGGTTAAAACATTGTATTTAGCTTATAAGACCCCAAGGACCCAAACTCTTCATTTAGCTTTTGTGGTGAGTTATACTCTGGGGTTTTAGTGGATTTGGTTTTGATCTAACTCTTGTCAATTGGTCACGCCTTCCTAAACTATAAGATGTCTCTGCAACAAGCATGCAATAGTCCTAAGCTTATGTTTTTTGTTGTTTTTTTTATGTTTCACAGTTTTACGCAGGCAGTTCTGCGATAAGGCTCCAGGCAGGGGTTACCCAAAGGTTTTGCCTCTTAGCAAGCTTGAGGAAGATGGGGTTTTGGAGAATGATAGACTCATCGTTGAAGTCTACATTAGTAATGTTGAAGTTGTTGAAGTTGCAGCAGAGGAGGAGGCTGATGTGGATATCAACGGGTTTCAGGTTTTTCCTTCTCAGGTAAGTTAAAAAAAAAGATCTGTTGATTCTATTTCTGGTTATGTGCTTTATGGTTTTGCTTCTCTGTTCAATTTGTTTTTTTTTAATTAAAGGTATATATTATGTGGTAAAATAGTTTTCAAAATATTTTATATTTATATGTATTTAAAAGAAAACAAAATTTCTTTTTGTTAAGGGTTTTCATTTTCTTTTATGTACAAACTGGAAATTAAAGAACCTAACCACCCTTCCTAATTGGGTCTGGTTAAGAACTCTAAACCGGAAGAATTGGTTACAAAACCCTAAGCATAACAGCTGTGCTTATAGCTTCAGATTCCTTTTCTAAGTAACATAAACATATTTTTCCTTGGCAGGTTACCTCAGTGCGAAAGATATTCGCGGAGCACCCAGACATTGCAGAAGATTTCAAACCAAAGAACGAAGTGGTAAAGACGGAATACATGCAAGTCCTCCTTGAGAGAATCACTCAGAGACTGACCTAAGTAATGCTTATAGTGAGTTGAGTGAGCTGATGGAAGTAGGCTTCAAGCTGGACTGGTTGAAGTCAAACTTTGATGAGATTTCCTTGGAGAGGAAGAAATTAGATGATGCTGATGTTTCTTTAGTCAAAGAAATGGAAGGACGCATCAAGAATCTTGAGATGATGGTGTCAGATCTCAAATTTAAACTGGACAAGTACGAGGGCAAATCTTGTGATGATGGTTTTTTATTGATCGATTGCTAGACGTAAGGATCAAGTTATTAGTTTATAGTAGACAGTACACTCGTTTCCTTTGCTTCGGTTTTATGTTGCTTTCTGGTTCCTAATAGTCTAGAGATTAGTCTTAATCGAAAGACCTGGTTATGTTGCTGGTTTCATTCTTTGTTTTATCTGCCCCACTTTTGGAAATTTTCGTTCAAATTACTTTTTTGTTTCCTTATTTTCTTTTTGGTTTTGAATCGTTCAAAGCAAAAACCTTTCCTTGATTCTTATTTCTTCTATAGGGATTAAAACTAAATAAAAATAGAGTTTTTTTTTTGTTTTTTTTGATAAATGAAAATTGGGTTCGTGAAATACAATCCTAAAAAGGTTATAAAGACGATATTTCTTACAACTACATGAAATCAAGATCTTTTGTAATTAAGTTTTTCTTTATTTCTTGGTTTAATTAAGTTTTGAATTTTTTCATCGACGAAAAGTATATAAAAAGTATAATTTCAAGATTGGATACAATGAAAGAAAGAAACTATGTTTAGGTTTTTATAAATCAAACCAGGTTATGACCCGATGGATGAGTTTCTAAATATTAAAATAAATTATATTCAATCAAAAACATTAAATTAAATTTTTTATTAATGATATATTTTAAAATTGTTTTAGAAAAAGAAGAAGCAATCTTACTTCGTTTGAGAAGAAAATTATATATGCTGTAAGAAAAAGTTATATACATAGTTTGTTTTTCTACATCAGTAAATTAATTTAAATTTTTATATTAAAATTTCATTATTAACATATTAATATTTATATCACACTCAATAGATTTTGGTTTTATATTATCATTTGTTTTCGATCACCGTGAGATATATGGAAAACGGATCCGATGACCAAGGTTAAATGGCATTTATGCCATTGATGGTTGGTTTTATTATCTTCTTCATGAATATAACAAGAGGGATACATATGTAAGAATTTTATATTGTATATTAGAATTTTATATTGGTATATACATATGTATCACTCTTATATTTATGTTCTAATATTAAATACGACATCATTCTTGATCAGTTCCGATTAATGACATTAGAATTTGGGTGTATGGTTACACCGATCTCTTGTGGAGAGTTGGAATCTGTTACCCATTTACTTTTCCACTGCGACTTTGCACGGCAAGTTTGGACTGAGGCCCCTTTGAGTCAACCGGTGGATGTTAGCATACACCAGAACTTTCAAGAAAGTTGGAGAGTCATCCAGGGCCGATCTTGGAAAATATGGGGTCCAAGCCAAAAAAAAAAATTATGTTTTATAGATAAATTTTAAAAATTGAGACTAAATCTTCAAGTTTCAGAAAATTGGAGCACATTTATGCAATAAAAGTATTTTCAGGAGCCTAATTTTGTAATACAAATAATTTTGGGGCCTTAATTCTGCAATACGAATATTTTTAGAGGTCTAATTTTGCAATACAAATTTTGAGGCTCCATACCAATGTTTCATGGGAATTGGTGCAGGGCCGGGCCTGGAGTCATCAAATAAGCTAATTTTCTTCCTTCCACAGGGATATAGGGAGAGAAACTAGCACCGTGGATCTGCTGGAACCTGTGGAAAGTACGAAACAAAGCTTTCTCTGCTACAAATACCCTAATCAAAGCTATAAAATGATTGCAAGGAGTGGGCTTTGGCTCAACCGATTAAAAGCACACAGTTTAAAGCGAAGAAAAGCTACAGATCTGAGCAGAGCGAAGTAGCAATTACATGCAGATCTGATGAAGCTTAGCGAGAGGACATCAAATCAGCGGGGCTGGGTTAGTCTTTCTCGAGAAGCATTGGAGGTTTGATCTCGAATCACTCTACGATATCAAAATTTGTAAGCACACCTTTGATGGCTAAAGGTTTGGCCATGCGAGCAGCCTTGCAAACATCGTTGAGGATTCACACATTTGGTAATGGAATCAGACTCTCTTCAGATGATCACAGCGATTAACTCCAGCGAGAGCTTCTCTGAGATGCATGGAATTCTGATCGACGTCGTTTCTCTTGCTTTATCGTTTGAAGTTTGTGTGCTTAATCTTAGCAGATGGTTTGGCCAAAGAGTCATTATTGACTTTGGTAAACCGGACATGACCAATTAATGAATTATTCGAGTGACAAAAAAAAGATTACACCGATCTCTTGCCTTAATATATATATATATATATATATATATATATATATATATATATATATATATTTCCATCTAAAAACTTTATTAATCGACTTTGTCAATATCACGAATTACAGCAGAAATCATAAATTCAGGAAAAACACAATACAACGACTATACATAATCGGAAATTACAAAGGTCCTAGATAAAAGATCTGCGCATAACTTTTGTTGCCTTGGCTTATAATTAAAGGTGATTGCATCAAACAATGTTCTCCATAGTTTTATATATATATGTATATAAAATGTTCGTCCATTTAAAAGTGAACCATATGCCAAAAGGATGCAATATACATATGTATACTGTATATATAGTGGATGGTGCGATGAAAAGAATCATTCATTGGTTTTCTCACAAAGAGAAGAACAACAAATATCTGTTTTTCAAAATATAAAAACATCACAAAAAGATTGTAGATTTCTTCTGCATTCAATTAAGTGAAAAACCAAAGAGAAGATAAATTATCTTGAAGGCTTGTATCTATCATTAAGTCTAATTAAGCATGAATCAAAATTAGTATTTCTTCTTTTTTAAGAAAGTGTTTGTGGTTTGTATCTAAATTGAATTAAAATGTTCACATACAATTTTAAACGGCCAATAATATCTTTCCATGTTATCATTTGGTTAGATTAGCCAAGTTGAAGCTGTCGTATCAGCTTTTCATTTTGTTTGAAAACTTTTTAGTTCTAATTCAGTGGTCTTAGTAATAAATAATCCACTAGATTCAAACTTGCGGTATACCACAGATCAATTGTTTAAATATAAATCTGTTATTTTGTTTTTTACTAAATATTTATATTTTATCTGCTAAGTTAATTTACTATTTTTGTGTGTCTTTATAGTTTTTAAATATTTTTTTAACATATATTTATAGTATTTTGTTTTTACGGTTTATAATATGCTTCAAACTTATGCCAAATTAATTATGTTATTTATTCTTATTGAAATAATTTAGAGCAAATCCTACCGAATTAGATATTAAATTAATCTAAATAAAAATTCCTAATTAAATGAAAACCAAAACATGTATCGACATCATCTATAAATACCAAAAAAAAACAAAACATATACGATCTATAGCGAAGAAAGAAGAAGAATATGACAGAGATTTACACTTTATAGCCCCTTCAATGTGTCTCACCATATGCAATGTGATAATGGATGATGATTGGTGGCCATAATGAAGCTTCTTACCTTTCTTAAGCTCTTTCCTTATATCCACCATCTTTGGCGCATCAAATAAAGCAATCAGGCTATCACCATTGTCAAGGAACCTTTCATCATACCCATCAAGTTGATTCTTCACATTCAAGACCTTGAACTCTTCATTCCTTTCCAATTCTTCATTGGTGATTGTTTCACCAAATTTTTAGAGGAAGGCTTTGTTGGATAAGAGAATTTGGTGTATACATTGAGGAGAGTCACTCTTTTGTTGGGAAAGTCGATGCTTGCGCCCGCGGTGTTGAGCAATAGAGTTCCAAAAATAAGAGAAAGCTTATCGGGTTGCCTTCTACCCAATACCATAAATTCTGCTGGGATTAAAAATCTCCAACCTTAAAAGGATAGTTCCCAATCAATCCAAGTGGAGGTTCCGAAGAAGCACCTGCATAAATGATTAAAGAGGAGTATTTATTCATCACTTTGATCCCAAGATTTTTCACCATTTTGATCCCGATATCACATTAGCTCCGAAGTCACACTAGGCATCATCAACTATCAAATTTCCAAAGAAGCAAAATATTATGAATATATCGGGATCTTCAAGATTTGGAATAGTCTTAATTAATAGAGCAAAACAGAAAAGAGGTGAGCCTGAGTTCAGCCCGTATTGATGATGCACATACTGATCCAACGTGCGGGGAGGTCAATATGACTCTCATAACAAAACTACCATCTTAGCTATTGCCATTTTTGGAGAAAAAAGGCCAAAATTTTAATAATTCTACATAAAGCCGCAAGCAAATGCTTTGCTGGCTTGCCTCCAGCACCGCCCTGGAGGTCAGTATTGCAGTCGGGAGTGCATTGGAACATACGTCCCTATATCAAGGTTGTTATGTAAAAAAGTCTCCAATTGCGGTTATGTTCAGCTTTGTGTTTGGGCCTTTGACCTAATGGATGGTTTTGGCCCAGCGTGTTCTCTATTTGAGAGTTCTTTATTTGGAATCACAAATAGTCGTAAACTTCACAAGTGGGATACCAATGCTACATAAACTCTATTCCATTTTGGTAATATATTCGCATTTTGTATAAAACTTTGATTTTATATGTTGAGAATATCAATTAAATAACTGTATAGCCAATTAGACCTTATAAAATATAGAAACAAACCGTAATGAAATATTTAGATCTTTGTGTTTGATAATTTTGGTTCCCACACAAAAGCAAATCGAGAAATAGATAACATCTGCATTTCCATTTGAGTAATACTAACCCATAAAACTCTTTAGACACACTCACGCACATACATCATTTCACACACTTAATTTTTACATGTTAAATTTCACTATGATTAAAAAGAAAGGAAAAATACAAAGATCAGAAGATCAAAGTGGAGTAGTCTAGACGCTGTACCGGATATTATTATCATCACCAGAGAATTTGTTCTTGATCCATTTGAAACTGTTCTTGAGAGTGCTTTTGAGCTTTTCCTCCGTGGCAAAGAGATTATAAGAAGCGACTCTCTTCTTCCTCTTCATCTCAGGATCTGTGTTAATACAAGGTCCATTGAAACTATAGGAGTTTGAGCGGTTCTGATCATACCCGAATTCATCGGTTGAGAAAGAAGACGAATACTCCGTGTAAGACTTGCTTCCCTTCATCATCTTTAGGCTCTCAGCTTTTGATCTTTTTTTTTTTTTTCAATTTCTAAGCAATGATTATGCTGTCTCTCTCTATTGTTATAGCTTAGGTGAGTAAAGAAGCTTACTACACTTCTTAAATGGGGTTGGTTTATAAGGAAGTGGAAGTAGTATGGTTTAGGTTTAAAGAGGAAAGCGAACCGGATCCTTGCGGATTGTGGCAATCATATCAAACCAGTTAGACCGTAGATTATTAAATTGATCATATTTTATATGGTAGAAATATAATTAAAATTTAGATACAGTGAAACCTCTATAAATTAATATTTTGATAAATTAATAAAAAAATTTTGGACCTAAATTCATATTTTGATTTAAATATTATTTTTTTAATATTATTAATTTATAGAGGTTTTACTATATATTTTCAATTATAAGTGACTGTAATAGTAGTTTGACGCAAAAGAAAAAGTGCTATCCAAATTATTCTAATCCAGTTTTGTTTTGAATTTCAGTCAAACCGTCCAACCGGTTAAATCAAAACCGGGTTTAAAACAGTGAAGGGTGGGATGGGTGGGGTGAGGTGGCAAAGCATGTGTGATGTTATAGTTGGTTAAATGATGGTGCAGCAAGAAGGAATCATCTACTTCCTTCATCTTTAATTGTGGACCCGATTTTTAAGTCTATTTTTGCATGCCACCATCAATAGCTATGATTCAACCAAAAGAAAACAGGGTATTCAAATAATAATTCAATTTTGATTAAAGAAATCAAATTCAAAAAGAATGGTAGATATTTTTTTTTGTATTTTTCAATACATGTAATTGCTTTTCTCTATCTAGTAATAGTGAAATATATCCGGAACATATATGAAATGATAATTTTTGTATGAAAACCTAAATAATGGAAACATGCATTTTATTTTGATATTTTAATAACCATGTAATGATAAAAAAATTACAATGAAATTAAATTTTCAATTTGCTATCATACACTTGGACCAATCGACTTAAGAAGAAAAAGACAAAGTGGAGACAAGACTACATAGAGAAAGGACCCAACATGTCTGAAGCTGAATTGTCAAATTAAATTTCGTAAGACAAATAATATAAAGTCGAAATCTTTTTTTTTTTTTTTAATTGCAAATTTGGTTTATTAAAAGGATTAGATTTGAAAGCAATGAGTCGGAATTCCACATAATGGTTGCGTCTTCATGTTTGTGGCCAAGTGGTTCTTTGTGGGGACTCTTTCTTTAATTTATTTTCTAATTGGTAAAACTCAAAAGTTATCATTTCTTCATACATTTTGATGTTAAGTATATTTATAATTCGCACCCACTTTCTTTATTTCATGGACCATTTATGTGTATTGTTTTGATGGTAAACCATTCAATGATCGACATGTCATTTGCCTATATGAAATAACCAAATCATGATCGACAAAATGCTTAGAAAATAATGTTTTTGTTCTTAGAAAATAATATTTTTAAAAGAAATTAATCCTCTATTTTTCTGGGAACAAAAGAAAACAGAGTTGTATAAAAAAATTGTATGTACGTTCTTATTTATGATATGCATATAAGGTAGGAGATAGAACCGTTTCATCAGGAATATTTATGTGGAAATTTATATTATGAATTCACTATTTTATAAAGGAAACAATTCTAGAGCAAAGTTCAAAACATGCGTAAAATAAACATTATATCTAAAGAAAGTAATTTATCCAAAAGTATATTTATACAACTTGACGGTCTAGAACTCTAGATTAGAGATCAATTTTTTAAAACGTAGAATATCATGACCACTTTTATTTAATCAGTCGGAATAATATAACTCAGTAAAAATTATGGTGAGTGGTTACTTGAAGTCAACGGCTACAATCAAAAATGATTCTTTAAGGAAACCCATTGAAAACAGGTTACTTCAATAAATTACTAATAGGAAATCTAAATTTAATAATATTTATCAGTCACGTTTATTTTGTATTGTAAATGTAAATTCTTTCTAACTTTGATCAGTTCTCACCTCATTCAAATTTCTTTTGTACGTTTGCTTACACTTTTACCAATTACCAAATAGTAGTCGCTTTTCCATAATATTAAAATATCGTGCATGCAACTCATGTCATATTTTCATTAAGAAAAGAAAGTAACCAACCATTTCACTTTTTAATCTCTCGATTTTAATTGATTCCGAATCTTCTAAAACCTTTATTCCATCGCGATTGATACACGATAATACAATATAACAATTGGTGGAAAACAAAAACATATGCATATTATAAAAAAATAAAGTAAAAATAAATGAATTAATATCTAACGAATCTCTTGTAATTTCGTATTGATGTAAAATACAAAAATATACAAAAGTGAAGAAGTGAAAATGAAAGTATATATATGCATTGTGAAAATATTAATTCAATAGATTTCTTGTTTTTTTTAAGGAATCTGAGCTATCTCAAGAAGGATCTTATGAAGAGACTGAGGTTTAGAGAAGAAAGGACAATGATCACTGCCTTTGATCTTAAAAACTCCTTCAGGACTATTCTCTCGAACAAGTTTCTCTTGAACGTCCGGTGAAAGTGCCAAGTCATCGAGTGTCTGAACATAAAATCTCCGACCTTTCTCATATCTTTCTGCACTAAGTGACAACTTCTCCATCATGGGACCCAATGGTACAGATCGCATTGAGATCATTGACAGTGCAATGTCCTAAACCAATTTTAAAAATAAAAATTTATCACTTGTTGCATAAGGCCTAGCCCTAAGAACTGAACAGAGCAGATCTTTTACTTTCAAACCAAACAGTAACAATACTTTAAAACCTTAACAAAAAAAAAAAAAAAGAGGTAAAAACGAATGATACAAATCCAAATTTTAAAAAAGATTAAATACAAAAATTGAATTCGTTTAAAATTTTATTTCTAAACGGAGATCTCTACTACTTCAAAAATCATTTTCACAGGACCTTGTTTGGAAATAAATTTTCGAAATGCTCCATTTTAGACGATCGCCCCTAAAAAAATTTGAACGATACAAATCCAATTATAATAAATTATTTTAATTAAATATATGCATATTAATCGAAATTAGATATTTTGTTTTGTATATTTTCATTGATTTGTATCCAAAACTTAGCAAACCAAACCAAAACTTTTCAAAACCAAATTCCCACCATTAGGTTGGGGCTGTTGCTGATAACTTAGATTGGTTCTTGTGAGTGTTTTACCTTATTGGATGACTGATTGAAGTACAAGCTTTTCATGTGTTGTTTCTCGAACATGAATCCCGTTGCGGGCTTGTCTTTGCCATTTCCATAGATCAAGAACTGTGATTCTTTCATGAACCGTTCTGCAGAACCAAGCTGAAATGGAGACAGTTTCTCAGAGTGTGAGGGTAAAACACAGAAACAAGGAATATTCACAAGATGAGAATAGAACTAAGTTTCGAAGTTTCATCGATTTTAAATCTATAGGATATGCAGAAATGAGCATTGCATAAGCATTGGTTGCAATGGAATCAAAGGACTCTGATCATGTTTTAAAAATCTGTAGTATTTTTATATTGAGAAATGTAAATCTTTTAATGTGTATAAATCTTTGGTAACTTAACTTGGTATCTATATAGAATTAAGAAATCAAAATAGACTCAAGAAAAATGTATGAATGAAATTTTACTAGTGTTACCTTACCTCATCAGCAAATATATCAAACGGTCTTTGTCCATCAGAAACCATAGTTGCACATATGAATATAGCTTTAGAGATTTTCTCTGGAAACCGCTCTAACGCATACGAAACACAAGCACCTCCAGTACTATGACCCACCACAATTACCTACAACAATCCTCACTCATTGCTTCACACAAGTACATGTTTAGAATGAAAATCAAGATAACACTAGAATTCACAACAAAATTGTAAACCTTCCTTAGAATATTCTTTGAAGAACACAGAGAAAACACAAATGGAGAAAACCTCCACAGAAACAGAACATATCTTAGTATCTTACAATAATAAGAATATTTATAGCTGTAACAATACTTCATGTGTCACGGCCATACAGCCTATGATAAATGCTGCCCAATCCATATTCCAACTAATACAAGGACCACAATTTTCTTCTAAATGCTTTAAAAAGTGACAAATTTTAAAGAAACCGAAAAAAAACCGAGGTTCAATGTAGTAAAACATTGACACTTCCTTCCAAGTTCCAAAATACATAAATTCAAGCAATTCTAACCTTTTCTTCCTCGGGAAGATTTTGAATGAGCTCGATCAATGGTTTTGAATACTCTTCTAAGGTAGAAACACTATTTGTGTCTGTCATATTAAATCCAGAACCAGTGAGATCAACTGTAATAGGAGATAGTCCTGACTCTTCCAATAAAGCAATAGTTTTGTACCAACACCATCCCCCAAACCCTTCACCATGAACCAGAATGAATTTCTTAACTGTCAAGGTCTCCAAAAAATGAGATACCTGAGGAGATAAAATGGTTACTAGCATCAGTTAGAACATAAAATATGTTATGATCCCTATAGAACAATTCAATTACAAAGCAGTGACATTGATGTGTGACAGGAATAATCATAAAACAAAGTTCTCTGCTTTCAACAATTTAAACTTTTCAAAAGTAAAGTACACTACAAGAACTTTTGAGAACAATCAGTGACAGATAACACTTGTTCTGTTCTTTTGGTCCCAAACTAATATTGTCAGGATCAAGTTTTAACCTTTAAAACACTTTTGATCTGTCTTCTATCAAATTACAGATTCTTTCCCATCATGTCTCAAAAAGCAGAACTCACTTTGCAATCAAGTAATCTTCTAATCATTATAAAATTGAAAGAACAAGAGAAAAAAATCGAACTTTATTAGAAAAAGACAAAGACCTAGTCTGAAACAAAACTTGGACCTGCTTGTTATTAGAAAATGGGTCAGAGATAGTTCGTCTTCTAGAGCTAGTAGACCCGACCCGTCTAGACATAGATCCATCAAATCTCTGAGAAAGTTCAGTTTGATGAATAGCCAAAGACAAAGCTCGTTGATGCAATGTCTCTTCATCAGCAAGTAATTTCCTCTGAGAACGATTTAATCTCTTGCTTCTGGATCCATCTCCTTTACTTATGATTATATCTTTCTTCTTCATGCAGATAACTCTGTTACCCATTCTTCACGACAAAATCTCTGAACTGAGACTCCAGAAAGCTGATTTTGGATTGGGAAGTTCAAGAAAATGGCAATGGGAAAATGAAAAAGAAAAGATCTTGACTTGGGGGTTAGAACTTAGAAAGCGAATGAAGAAGAGTGGGTGAAGAAAACAAAAACGGACATTAATTACGCATAAGGGCGATTCAGATTTATGACAAAAACAGCCAAAGTCTGTTAATTGTTTCGTCTATTTTGAGTTTCGACTATTTTGTTCTCATTACTCTGTTCTATCAAATAAACTGGGACATGTATTTGTCTGACTCTCAATATATTAATATCTTCTTTTTTTCATTATTTATCAAGAGAAGTTCAAATTCTTTTTTTTTTATAATTAAAAATATACTAAAGGGTGTGTAGTAGATTGAAGATTTGGGGGATTTGAGGATTTTTGTAGATGATCTCGTTAATATTGGAAGACATCAACATCCTAAGTTCTTGTGCGTAAGGCTCTTTCACTGGCTCTAAAGTCTATTTTTGTATATTTTTGTTTTAGTTATTTATTTGTTTCTATAAAAATTGTTTATTTTTTCCTTTAGTTTTGATTGATTAATCTTTTTTAAAAATTTGTTGTTTTTTTCTGAACTTTGTTTATCATTTTATATATTTATATTTCAAAGTTTAAAACTTAAAATGATATATATACGTAAATAAATTACTAAATTAATAAAGTGAACAATATGACTTAGTTAATAATTTATGTGTTAGTATAAATATATATATATATATATATAACTAAAAACATAAAGAAATGAAGTAAAACAAAATTAGAGACATGTATTTAGGCCTCCAAATCGGTTGGACGGATCATGGTGATATAGTAGTCAGGTTTGAAAAATAGCTGTATTCAAGAGCAGTTCAGTTTAAATAAGAAAACGAAATGTAAATTGATGCAAGGTGAAATTCTTATTAATTTCTTCTTAGTTTGAATTTTTGTTTTCACTCATGAATGGTTCTAAGTTTGGTTTGTGTTCTTGTTTCTTCACTTACTGAAGAGTAAAAAAATTACATTTTAATGTATGTCTTTTTCTACCCTTTTTATGATTGTCTTAATTTTTTCTTATTGATTCTGCCAAGAAGATCCATTTCCAAACATAAAAATAACTTCGTTCAACGTGTAATTTTTTTTATTATTTGTTTTCACTTTTAAAGTTCAGATGAGTAACAACAGAGTCTAGAAATGTTGGTTTTTTTATTTTTTAAGTTGACAAAGGTAAATGTATGACTCTTTGTAACCTAAGTGAATGTAATTATCACTCGAGAATTGGCTTTAAACTTTTCTTGTTTGGAATTGAAGAATGGGGAGGTAACAAATTGGGAATCATAACGTTTTATTGGAATCATGTCCTCGTTAACTTTAAAGCTGTCCTCTTTGCATTCTCAAGACAACAAAACTCTCACTGGAACAAAACATATTCAACAGTATGCAGTCAAATAGAGACCGTTGATATTACTTCCTTTATATAACCTTCTTAATAAGCCACCTTAGTTTCTCCGTTTAACCATTTCTATCTTTTGAGTTTAAGGTTTGTATGAGTTCTTAATAAAAGTAAGAGTCTAAAAACCTCCGATCCTTACGATTTACTTGTCAAAAAATTTCAAATGGGTGGAGGATTGGAAGCAGATAATTTCGAAACTGGTCCAGGTCTGTATTCACATACAAATAATAAATTAAAACTAAATAAATAAAATATATAAAATTATATCATAAGAGATACAACTCAGTGAATCCAAGGGTTAAAATTTTTAAATTTTTTTTTTAATTTATTTAGTTTTAATTTATTATTTAAGTAAAAATATTAATTAAAACTAAATAAATAAAACATATAAAACTATATTCTTTAAAAGATATAGCTCAGAGAATTCAAGAGTTAAAATTTTTAAAATTTTAATTTATTTGTTTATTATTTTTATTAAAATAGAATATTACGTAACTTAATCTAGATGAATTTAAAGAAAGTGAACAACTCGAACCTAAGTATTTTTCTTATTGGAACTAGAACGTCCACATTTAACTTCTCAAGAGTAAAGAGACTGTTGATATTCCTTTTATATTTTGTACATAAAAAGGATTTAAGACCAAACTCAAAGTTCAGATGAGTTCTTAAAAAACAAGAAAGTCTAGAGATCTCGTTTATTCTCTTTAACTTATTTGATAAGATTCACTTGTTCAGTCGAAACTTTACAATTTTCAAATGGGTGGAGGACACGTAACAGATGATTTCTCAACTAATCCTACAGGTATGTCTTCGTTTCATTAAACTATTCGAATCTAAATCTCTCACTCATATATGTAACCAAAAAAAGAAGCATGGATATATAAATCTATTTACATATCCTCAAAATTAAACGAGACTAATCTCTTCTTTATATATATAGATTTGGATTTGACGGAGTATCTAGGGGTGACAGAACCTTCTCTAGAGGATGGTTCTGTTTTGGAGGTTACTTATGATTTAGGCTTACAGCAGAAACCTACAAATCTAGTAGCAGATGAATTCTTAACTGATCCTTCAGGTATATTTAAAGTTTTTAAGCTTAATAATTAACTACAACAAATGTTCTTTACTGTTAAAGAAGCAAAGAAACTGTTGTTCTCAAAAGTGAGCCTCAAAAAAGAACAAACACAAATAGAGAGCTAGTGAGAATCATGCAAATGCAAATCAATGAAGTTTTACTTAAAATGAGATTATTTTCTCTTTCGGATGTTAGAGATTAAAAAAAGAACCTATATGTCTAAAGTTAATTTCTTCTAAATCTAATGTTTATGTAAACAAAAGTTGTTAGCTTTCGTGATCTCCAAATCATTTTATCTTTCAAATGAAGTTTTCCTATTTCTTTGTTTCATATAAATTTTATTTGGTTTGACATATATGCCAATGGTGTTGGAATCTTTACCAGATGATAGACCGGTTTTGGAGGCTGGTTTGACCGAGTTGCCAATGGTGTCAGGGCCTTCGTTAGAGGACACACCGGTTTTGGAGGTTGGTTTGACAGATTTGCCATTGGTGTCAGAGGATGGATCTGTTTTGGAGGTTAATGGTGATTTGGGTTTAGAGAAGAAACTTGCAAGAACCCTACTTTTGGTAGGGCGTTCTGGTAACGGTAAAAGTGCAACAGGGAATAGTATTCTTGGAAGACAAGCTTTCAAGTCAAAGGTCGTTTTTCAGGGGTGACTACAGTCTGTGAGCTACAGAGTTCGACGCTACACAATGACCAGATCCTCAACGTTATTGATACTCCTGGTAATGTTTTTGAATCTGAAAACTACCAAGACAATGAGCCATTTATGATATTTACAATCTTGAACTTATGCATCTTGATTGTTTATGCACACAGGTCTGTTTAGTTTGTCTCCATCCACGGAGTTTACATGCAGGGAGGTTTTAAGATGCTTTTCTTTGACTAAAGAAGGGATTGATGCGATACTTCTGGTATTTTCCTTGAGGAACAGGCTAACGGAAGAAGAGAAATCTGCGCTTTTTGCATTAAAGATCCTTTTTGGAAGCAAAATTGTAGACTACATGATCGTCTTGTTTACAAATGAAGATGCCCTTGAGGATGATGATGATACATTTGAGGACTATTTGCAAGACTGTCCTGATTCAAGGTTAGTGTATCTTTATTCTTGCTATTGTTCTTGAAACTTCAGGTTTTATTTTTGCCTTCTTTTGCGTCTCTTATTGAATTGTTAATGGTTAATAGGAGATTCTCAAGGCCTGTAACGACCGCAAGGTATTGATTGATAACAAGGCCAAATCCCGTGAGAGTCAGAAGGCTAAACAAGTTCAAGAGATCCTAAACTATGTTAAAGATATAGTAAGGAAGAATGGAAAACCGTATATGGATGATTTATCTCGCGAGTTAAGGGTAAGAAAGAAATGAATTTTTCAGTACACTTCCAACGTTGATGTATCTTGATTGTTTATCAGTTATTGTTACATATGCTTCTTAGGAAAATGAGACTGCATTCCAAATAAGTCAGATGAAAATTTCAGAAATGAAGGGCGGGTTCACAAAACAAGAGATATCTCAAAAGATGAAAGATACGAAGGAGTCTTTTGAAAATGAGCAGCTCAGGCAAATGATGGAGAAGGTAATAATGTTTTATGGAATTTTCCATATTATTTGTTTACTTGATAGATTATTTGTAAAGAATATTTTTTGTTAAATGCTTAGGTTGAGACTCAGCTGAGAGAAACAAAAGAAAGCTAGAGCAGCAGTTGAACCAAGAGCAAGCTGCAAGACTTGAATGGGAGAAAAGAGCAATGGACATGGAGAAACATTCAAGTGATGTTATTAAGAAGCTGAATGAAGAGCAAGCTGCGAGGCTTGGATTGGAGGAAAAAGCAAAAGAACTCGAGAATAATGCAAGTGATGTAGCTAAGCAGCTGAGTGAACACCAAGCTGCCAGAATTGAATTGGAGAAAAAAGGAAACGAACTCGAGAAAAATTCAAGTGATACTAAGAAGCTGAGGGAGGATCTAAAAAGGGCTGAAAAAATGATCAATAAACTCCAAGAAAAGGCTAAAAACTGCATCATTTTCTGATTGATATTGTGGCTAAAAGACCAAATCTTGTGTTTCTTATCATCGAGAGATTATTGTTTTCTAAGTTTGGTTTGTTTTCTGGTTTCTCACTTGGTATGTTAAAGAAGAACTGAGGTGTTAACTATTTGCATTCCTTTCTTTTTCTACCCTTTTTATGATTGTCTTCCATTTTTCTTACTGATTTTGCCAAGAATATCACTGTCTAAATATGACAAGAACTTGGTCTTTCTGTGTTCAATTTCTTTTCGTTTTCACTTTAAAATTTCGGATGAGTAACAAGAGAGACTTTGCAGGGAGCTTTATCTAATGAAGATTCAAGTTTCTCTAACTTTTTGTTTCTTTTTTTTTTTCATATCAAGAACAATCACTAGCCATTAACTTGCCTTTTTAGGATTATTAGATTGCAACTCAAGAAACCAGAGAGAGAGACAGAGAGAGAGAGAGACTACTTCTTAGCGCAGAGAACTAAACAAACAATAGATGCTTCTGTTCTTTAATCATAATATAATCTTATGTGTATTTTATGTTCTACGATCATATGAATCACTAAATCAGAATATCAAAATAGATACGTTTTGAAATAATAAAAACAAGAGTACGTCTTCATCGTTACACTAACACAATTTCCAATGAGTCTTGAAGGATCAATACCTTCATTGTACTTTGACTTATTATATACTTTTTTTTCTTTAAATTGTTAGATCTTTCTCATTGTACCTTATGAGTTTTCTGTTTACTATCCTTAATGGGCTTTGTTCATATAGTATTAGTAGATAATCGCTTTAAAGTTAGAAGTTTTTCTAGTTTATCACTGATTGGTTTCGGATTTGAAGAAATTATCTGGTTTATTGGAACTATAACGTCCTCATTAACATAAAGCTGTCCTCTATGACTTCTCGAGACACAAAATTTTTGTGTCAAAATTCTCATTGGGACTAATCAGAATTCTTCAATCTAGAGTAGAGGAGACTGTTGATATTCCTTCCTTTTTGTTCCCTTACTAAAATAGAGTATATATTTACTCATTGAAATGAGTTCTTAAAGAAACGAGAAAGTCTAGAGATCTCGTTTTACTTCTTTTTCCCGGCTTAGATCATTTTCATTTGCACATAAAATCCATCAAACTATCCGTTCAATGAGTGAAGAGTTTGGTGATTTTGTAATTAACCCAGGTATGTATTTGTTTAACCAATAAGAAAAGAAATGTGAATCTATGTGCTGAAATTAACTAGCATTGTATAGAACTAGGTGCATAGAAGAAAGTGATTCTTTGCATTTCTTAGTAAACAACATATTCTCATATCTCATGTCTTTGTGTTCTTTGTAAATGCATATAAATAGAAAACGTATATAGAGTTACTATATAGTGAAAATTTATGTATCTTCATTACACCAATACTTCCTAACAGTTTATAGAAGCAAATGAACATTCTTCCTATAAGAATTAAGAGCCTAAAGAAAAGAAACACAAGTAGAAAGCTAGTGAGAATCATAAATATGTTTCATATATTTAAATGTATCTTTTACCTTTTGTTTCTAATTGTAATTTAAAACATTATGATGTTTGCTTTATTGTTCAACTTTATTTTTTCCTTAACTTGCATATGAGATTTTCATGTTCTTGATATGATAATTATAGTTTTGGGTTTGACAAAATTTATGTTCTGAAACAGGGTTGCTAGAAGATGTTGCGTCTCTGATCGGAACTGCTTTTCCAGAATCTTTGAAGTATGTTCCAAAATTTGGAATCTGAGATAAGAGTACCTCAAGATATGAAACTATTCATATATCCTTAAAATGAGATTGTTCTCTCTTTTACAAATCCTTACAAACAAAAAAAAAACTTTATACGCATATAAATTTTCTTGCTACTTTTTTTCTTATATAATATTTTGCTTTAATGGCCAGAGAGCGTCTTGAAGATTATAAGGTTATACTGGAAAAACGTACAAGAACAGTACTCCTTCTTGGGTGTTCGGGCAATGGTAAAAGTGCAACTGGGATTAGCATCCTTAGAAAAGAAGCATTCCTATCAAAAGGAAGGGGCTGCAGCTGTTACCAAAGAATGTGAGCTAAAGACTGCTAAGGGACCAAGTGGACAGATCATCAATGTTATTGATACTCCTGGTGTGTGTGTGTATTTGTATTTTTCCATGTGTTTTTTGTTCATATGAAACATTGCAATGGTAAGCTTTTTGATCATGATTCTTTTTGTAGGCCTTTTTAGTTTGTTCCCCTCAAACGAGGCTAACATCTGTGAAATCCTAAAATGTGTTCATCTTGCGAAAGATTGGATCAATGCGGTACTTATGGTTTTTTTCATTGAGAAGCTGGTTAACAGAAGAGGAGAAATCTGTGCCTTTTGTGTTGAAGATCCTTTTTGGAAATGATATTGTTAACTACATGATCATTGTTTTCACCAATGAGGATTCACTTGATGATAACAAGGAGACAATGAAGGACTATTTGGAAGAATGCCATGATTTCAAGGTCACTATATATTTTCTTCTTATCTTTGTGTTGAAACCGTGAGCAAGGCCAGAAATCTTCAATTGGTTTTTTATTGGTTCTAGGAGATTCTTGCGGCTTGCAACAACCGCATTGTTCTGTTTGATAACAGTTCCAAAGCAAGTTCAGGAGCTGCTTGACCTTATTGAAGTTGTGAGTAAGAACAACAAGAAACCATTTATGGTTGATTTATCTCATGGTACAATGGTGAGTGGTTTTTCTAACGCATGTTCTCTTTCGGTTATCTTTTGATTGCATATCAGTAACCATTTGTTTCTTAGGAAAACGATTATGTCATTGAAGATAAGAAGAAAAAGATTCAAGCAATGAAGGGTCACTACACAAATTGCAAGGAAGAAGCAGCGAATTCACCTCAACATCAGCTCAGCCAAAGGATAAAGAAGGTAATGCCATATGGAAGAATCGAGAAACGAATGCATCATGATGTTCTCATCTTTCCTTGAAAATTCAAGTACTGAGTGTGATGGAGAAAGGTTATCTTTTATTATACGTCAACCAAATCATACATTGGTATGAATGCTTTGCATAGCTGATAGAAACAGAGAGTTTACTAGAGCATAAACTGACCGAGGAGAAAAATGCAAGGCTTGAAGCGGAAGAAAGGGCAAATAAACTCCAAGAAGAATCCAGCAAAGAGATAAAGACGCTGAAGGAGAAACTTGAGAAGGCGGAAAAGCAACTTGAGGAAAAGGGAGGCAGTTGCATCATTCTTTAATGATCTTTTAAACACCTGCTAGCTGAGATCTCAAAGTCATTTTAGTTTGAGATATGGTTTTCTGATTAAAATAAACATTAGGGATTTTGCTTTAAGTACTGTTTTCGTTAGCAGATGAACTCATTAAATTGGTTAAAATTTGACATAATGTCACCATTATCGTAAACTTTGTCTTTTGTTTGGTTGTACCTTCTTGAAATCAAAACTCTCCTATTTTGCAACTGATTCAATGATCATATATTTAAGCAAATGGAAACGAAGGTAAATCTTTCTTGCATTTAGTATTTGCAGAACCATCTTTATGGTGAACCAATATATAGAAAATGTTGAGATGTAATTAGATTTCCTTTAGATTCATTACACAAATTTTCATAACTGTTAAAAAGGCTAAGTAGGAATCGTTCAAGAAGATTGGGAGTCTAAGACAGAGAGCCTTAAGGAATGAAACTCAAGGCTCTCTGCCTTGGACTCCTAATCTTCTTGAATGACTGCTGCAGTTAAGTCTCTCTGCCTTAGACTCCCAACACTAACCTTGTGGAGTCTAACACGTCTCTCAATTCTTTGCTTAGTGGAAGAATCTCTTATAACAGAGATTCCTGTTAGCTTTGTAGGATCACATGCAATGGAAGTTTCATATTGGTTAATCACAGCGGCAGCTTCAAAGTTCTTTCTTCAGGCAAAGTAAAAGGATAAAGAGAACCAGCAGCGTTGATTGGACCAACCAAACTTGTTAAAGATTGTTATCTTTCTCTTAGATTCCTTTCTTGTTTACTCCTTTTCGTTATTCTTTTCTTTCTCTTTTCTGATTTGTCTAATGAACATTCTGTTTGCCTCTATAAAATTACAAAATATTCCCTCACTTTGAAATAACATTTCGTTTAGAGCTTTTCTCAGGTATGTTATATATATGCTAAAGAATAATAGATTTCTTTGACCTTTTGTTGAGTTTTTTCATTTTTTATCCTTTCATTTTTTTTTCATTTCAAGAATTGGAAACAATGGCGTTGGAAGTGGAGAATGCTTGGAAACCTGAAAGAACTCTAGTTCTGCTCGGCCGAACAGGTAACGGTAAAAGCGCAACCGGAAACAGCATCCTAGGTGAAACTAAGTTCTTGTCTAAAGCAGGAGGAAAATTCGTTACCAAAGAGTGTAAGCTACGTGAATCCAATCTACCAAATGGTTTGAAACTCAATATTATTGACACTCCTGGTGAGTTTAGTAATTATCAAATCCTATATTATCTTTAAACATTATATATTTTGGACCCTAATTTTAATGTTGCTTTCAGGTTTGTTTAGTGCTGCCTCAACAAAAGAATTCACCATCAAAGAAATTGTTAGATGCTTACTTTTAGCTAAAAACGGTATCGATGCAGTGCTTCTTGTTTTCTCTGTAAGGAATCGGTTAACAGAAGAGGAACAATCAACGCTTCGAACATTAAAAATCCTTTTCGGAAGTGAAATCGTTAACTATATGATAGTTGTTTTCACCAATGGAGATGCATTTGAGGATGGAGAGACTCTAGATGACTATTTAGAGGATTGTCCTGAGTTTGAGGTCGGTTTATACGGTAAATGTTATATGAATTATTTAAGCATATATTACATGATTACATATTTTTATAACTTCAAAATTTTACTTTCTTTATAGGAAATTCTCAAAGAATGTGATGACCGTAAAGTGTTGTTTGATAATAGGCGTAATATCCCTAAAAGAAAGAAAGAAAAACAAGTTCAAGATCTTCTTGAACTCGTCGAACAAATCTCAAAAAAGAACAATGGAAAATCTTATATGGGTGACTTATCACTTGGGCTAAAGGTGAAAAGATTGATTCTTTTTACATATCAAGATTTTTCACACTTCTTGTGTTGATTGAAATTGAATCTTGAGTTAAAATTTCCTCTCCTTTCTTAGGAGAATCAGGCAACGATCGAGGAAAAGCAGAAGCAAATTGAAGAAATGAAGGCTTGGTCTTCGAAAGAAGAGATAACACAACTGAAGAAAGAAGTAGACAAATCATATAAAGAAATGCTCGAGGGAGTAAAAGATAAGGTATGGTTTATATTTAATGTGTGCATGAATATATCATCATTATATGTTGATTTGTTTCTCTCTGGTTAGATCTCTAATCAACTTAAGGACTCATTGAGAGAAGTGAATGAGAAATTAGCAAAAGCGCAAGCCGCGAGAGAGGAAACCGAGAAAAAGATGCATGAGATTCAGAAACTATCTTCTGATGAGATCAGAAGGCTGAGAGAACAACTCACCAAAGCTGAGAAAGAGACCGCTTCGTTGCGCAATGAACTCAGCAAGAAATGCACTGTTCTTTAATCATATCTTAATGCTATGTTCTATGATCATCATAATTGATAATAAGATACCATAATATGTGTAATATGAAACAATAAAACCATAGTCTTGAAGGATCAATACCTTCACTGTAAATAAAATATGCTATGTAATTTTAGTCATATGTATATGTTCTGTTCTGTGATCATATGAACCACTAAATCAGATACCATAAAATAGATATGACAATGAAACACTAAAAACAAGACTATGTCTTCATCATTACACAACATAATTTCCAATGAGTCTTGAAGGATCAATACCTTCATTGTACTTTGAATTATTATAAACACAAAACATATTTTATGTAGAGATATATCTGAGTAGTAGAGAATCCCCAGATAAGCCATTATTGCAGCTCGTTTATTTCGCCAAAGAGATCATCCAAGATGAAGAATTTTCTTGTCAGGATCAGAGTATGAACCTCCATTGCCAGCTCCAGATCCAGAACCAGAAGTCATAATGCTATGAGCAAAGTAATTGCGTGAGGCTAAAGCCTCGATCACGTTAATCTCTGAGCCACTAACCATTTGATGATGGTGTTGTTGAAACCTTTCCACTTCTGCTACCTATTAAAAACATATTAACTATATTGATTGATTGATATATTAATAGAGTTAACAAACACATTAATTCTCTTTTTTACCTTAGTTCGTAGATATATATTCTCATTTTCAAGTTCAATCTCCTGCAGAATATATCATAATTCAAAGATTCACACAATTAAAATTTGGAAAAAAGTTTAGCTTTAAGAATTAGAAAACTCTTTTTTGAACATTACTTACTCTTTTCTGCGCGTTTTCGATTTCAGCTAGAAGCAACTCATGCTGTATCTCACAAGAACACAAAGCAGATTTAGAATATGTATTTACCTACATAGATTCAAGAAACTAATAACAATACAAAAAAAATGCTTATTAATTAATGTCTTATATTATATTTTGTAGCTATATACCTTCTTGGACCTGATTCTGGAGATAGCTTTCTCAAGGCGATTTTCAACTTGTTTTAGTTCCTTGACACTTAAGGTACTCAATGAGTCTCCCATCAGATTCCTACAACATGATTTAAAATGTGTTACATTCAATATATTATATCCACCAAATCAAACATAAATATGGCCAGAAAGACTGATAATATATAGTTTATATATAACACCTGTTGGAATTTTGAATAGTTTGGATCTGTTGTCTCAGCTTTGCAGATTCTTGTTGATAGTACTGTAATTTAAGCACCATCACAGTAAGAACATATATGCATACATGTATATACATATGAAGTTAATATGTAGAGAAATGGAGAAAAAGTAAAACCGCAGCATTGATTTCTTGGACAGTGCTGGTGTTGGTGCTATCAGAAGAAGCTTTCTTGTACCTCTCTATGGTTGATCTTATACTGTCACAAATATTATAACCATCCAATTAATTTTGTAACTTTCTTGAAAAACTCATCAAGAACATAGACTGATTATGCAATTAATCACTGTGGTATACTAGTTAAGTGTCTAAAGAAGCACTTTGGTATGTATATTAAGGCGAAGATTTGTTTTTTTTTAATGCGTTTTCATGTTATAAATATTTTGATATTATGACATGAAAATGCAAAAGCAAACGTAAATACAAAGAAGCAATCTTTTGGAATGATCCTAATTAGTGAGACATTTTAGTATGGACTTTTTTAACCGATATGTTCAAAATGTTTGCATCCATACAAATATTTTAATCGGTTTAAGTTGATTGAATTTAGCAATGGTAATTAAGTAACTAGATCATCTACATATTAGCATATATTGCATATATCATTAACAAACAAATAATCTATAGAAACCATTAAATCATCACTACAATAAAACTATGAATTATGTGGATCAATAACAAGTTTATATATATATATATATATATATTAAAATACTCCAGTTAAGTTAAATAGAGACTGAATCATGTAAAAAGAAAAAAAAAACTGAATGTTGTGAGTATATAATAGTTGAAAATTGAAATGGCTTTAAGATCAGAAAAGGAAATTGGAGATGTAAGATGTAAAAGCCAAAAAAGGAAAGAAAAGACATGAAGAAATAGATCTGATTTGCTTAAGATGAAAGAGGAAAGAAGAGTACAACAAATAACACATCTCTCGCTGCACAAATTGTTTTAAGTTCCAAGAACAACTTTGACAAAAGCAAAAAATAAAATAAATACAAAAAAAAAGACTTCTTGACCAAACTGCAACTGCAAGCTAGCTAGCATGAGTTTGGTACTTAAACCCAATCTATTATATTGTACTTTGACTCTCTTTTAAGATTTTTTTTTTTCAAAATCTATATATGGTATATATGAAACATAGTATGTATATAGTACTTTTGGACTTGTGTATATATTTGTTTATTTCTTCAGATTTATAAATCTGGGTATATATATAACAATATATGTTAGCATATGTAAACATAACTGACTAAAAGTAGATATCATGAGACTCTGAAATTAAAATTTCATATATATGTACGTTTACTACGTGGTATTATATTGTTCAATTGGTATAGGTTTATTTTAATAAATCTGATTCAAACCTTATTGTAAAGTTTCAACCCAATTTGTTTTTAAATGTTTTATAGAGTTAGCTACATACACTTCCAGATACAAACTATAATTTTTTTGCGAAGTTTACATCATTTATACTTAACAAGAAACATATACTTTTTCGGATTTATTAAGATTAGTCGTGAAATTACATTTTTGGTTGTTTAACCGACTTTGAGACAAAATTATGCTCATATAGCTAAATGTATCTTATGGAAGCTCTTAATTATGCTTGTAATTAACTACTTATATATATTCAATCCAGAAGAATTTGTTTTTGAAATTTCTCACAACTTTTTAGATAATGCTTATATAGCTCCAATGTGTCTAATGGAAGATTTTTATTATGCTTGTAATTAACTACTTATTATATATATACAATCAAACCATCAAAAATAAAATTTAACATTTCTTACAACTTTTTTTAGATTTTCTTTCACTTAGAAATATTTTAAATATGAAGAGATGGCTTACTTGTTGTTGGCATACTCATAGAGACGGCCACGAGTAGAGAAGACGATAAGGGCAACTTCTGCATCACAAAGAACTGAAAGCTCATAAGCTTTCTTCAGAAGTCCATTTCTTCTCTTGCAAAATGTTACTTGACGATTTGTTGAGTTCTCTATTCTCTTTATCTCTATCTTTCCTCTTCCCATCCTTCATTTTAAACATCAAACAACACTTAGATTAATTGCTCAATTTGGACATAATTGATAAAATGAATATACCAAGTTTGAACAAACACACAAATGATTGATATACTGCAAAAAGAAATAAAATAATATATACGAAAAAAATGTCTAATTAATTACAAAAATGGAAGGGTAAACAAAACCCTAAAACTAGGGCTTGAATTAATACACTCCCCCTTAATTAATTAATAATAAACTCATATTTTGTTGTAAAATAAAAATAAAAAAGTGTTTTCTTTTTGTATCGATTTAACTTTCTTGGAAAAATAAATTAAGGATGTTAATTATTGATTGATCTCAAGGACAGACAAGAATCAATTGGATCTGATGCGGATCTGATGTAGCTGAAACTTAAGTTTAAGAATTTATTCAAATCTTTCACTTATACTATATACAAACATACAAATATATATATATATATAGCATTATTATGCAAGATGATCAAATATATATTACCTATAATTTTTCTTAAATACGTTTCGATATGTATAATCTACATAACTAAAACCTCTCTTCAGAAAATATGGGGGACAAAAAACCAAAAACAAAAAGAAGAAATTTATTACATGGTTTTTTGGTATACAATTTAATTTGAACCATATCTTGTACTATTTCTCTCTCTCTCTTCAATAAAACATCTGAAAGGCTTCACGGGGTCAAATGGAAAACAATATATATATATATATATATATATATATAATTTGATTTAGATCTGGAAGGATCGATCTATAGATACTTACAGATATGTTTTACAAAATCATTCATCGTTAATCTGATGTATA
The DNA here is from genome assembly GCA_028015245.1 of Cardamine occulta. NCBI lineage: Eukaryota > Viridiplantae > Streptophyta > Magnoliopsida > Brassicales > Brassicaceae > Cardamine > Cardamine occulta. The sequence goes on from CM051391.1 coordinate 10,078,486, forward strand.
TGAAGACATTTTTTTAGTTTTGTTTCATGGAAAATTCTAAGAATTTTACCAAGAAAATAAATTAAAATATGGAAAGAGAAAACAAATCGATATTGAAGAGGAAGAAGAAGGCACTGATGCACATGAAACTGAAGTTAGTACAGAAGCCAAAACCCAAAAAAAAAAAAACATTATTACACATAAATAAAAGAGAGAGACAAAACTATGCTTAGTTTCAAGGAAGAAGGGTGAAGAAATACAGCAGATTTAGAAGATTTTCAGACCAAAACACTTCACTTTAGCTGACAATAAAGGAAAGAGAATCCAGCAGAGATCTACATGTAAGAAACTTAAAATATAAAGATAATTAAACCTAAATCTTAATCTGATCATCGACCAAATTAAACCCTTTTGATCTTTCATTCTCTCTCTTTTTTTTTTCTTTTCTTGGGAAAGAGCATCAAACAGAAGAAGAAGAAGAAGAAAAAAAATATGGAAATTTTTCATAGTTGTGATTATTATATAAGTTTGCGAAGAAGCAAGCCAACAAAAAAAAAGGAATTATTAAAAGCTTGGAATCTGCATATATAGAGATATATAAATGTAGAGTTTTTGAATGAAGAGAAGTGTACAAAGATGGGAATTTGATGAGATCAAGAAGTGTTTTTCCTTTATGAGAAGAAGAAGTAAAGACATGACAGACAGACCTGAGAATTGCTTCACCCAACTCAATTCACGTTTCGGAAACTCTCTCTTTCTCTTTCTATCTCTCCTTTATAAGAAAACAAAACTAAAAAACTTTTTTTGTTTAGTTTTGTTTTTGAGAATCCCAAAAACAAACCCAATTTCTTTACTCTTCAAAAACCCTAAGCTTCCCACTCAATATGTCTATTTGTAGACGTTTCTTTCTTTGCTCACCTTCCAAAGTCCTGAGAGTGAGAGAATGCGATTGCGTTTGCGGTTGCCAATGTGATTGTTTTGTAAATAAATTCTATGTATGATGACTAGGAATGTCAAACTTTTGCCTGCTGTCATCTTGAAAATGGTTTTAAATCAGAAATTCTGAATAAATAAAAATTTAAGACTGACATAAAAAAATTAATAAACAAAGAAAAAAGTTATATTAAGATTTAAAGTATTTTTAACTTACAATTTCTTAAGAACTCGTCAAATATTAATGTTCATTATTGAGTTTCTAACTTTGAGAGAAATTGAGAGATTGAGACTTTAGTTATATATATATAAGCTCGCTATATCTTTCTGGTTTCATATATCTCGTGGAGAAGTTCACGGCAAGGCCAAGTTTTCTGAAGACATAATTATGTATCGTTCTACCAAGTTGTCGTTACTTAATGTATATGGTCTAAAAGTTTTAGTTGCATGGTAAAAAATATTTTCAGTTCAAAAGTAAAAAATACTTACTTATGGTGGCTAATTTTAGTGGTTGATTCATGAGACTGAAGGAATATAGTTCAAATCTCATTAAAAATTTAATCATAATTAGTCATTGGTGCCATGAATTAGTCCCTCAACTTTCGTTTAAAATTTTGGTAAAAAAAAACCAGGAAGATTATTATATATATGAAACATTTAAGAAATATTGATTTAAATATTAATTTGATTGCTGATATTTTAGGCTTTAAATAGTTCAAAGAAAAAAATATTACAATTAAAATTTAAAAATATTATTGCAAACTTGCTAGCAATAAAAATATATATAGCCCCTTTCGTACATATGAAAAATTTGTATATATATATATATATATTTTTTTTTATTATTTAATTTTTAACACAATCTTTTATTATTAGAATATTTTGTTGTTATTTCACTTTTGCTCATTAACAAGTTTAGAATGGTAAAAAATAATTAACCAAAAGTAAAAGAAATATGATTTATTTTCTCACAAAAAATTTCATCCATATGACATGTGAGGACAATGTTTTAGACATGATGTTTTTAGAATTCATGACCCAAACATAAACTAATACTTTGAGTTTTCGGAAACTTGAAAGTTCTTTTTTTTTTTTGGCGAATTAGACCATCTATACGAACCCTTAATTAGTTTCAGAGATATAAAACAAGTTTATGCACCATTCAAAATCTGTCACTATACCACCACTCAGTCTCATTGGTTATCAATGTTTTAAACATGTGTGATTTATATTACTAACCTAACCTTTTACTTTACAAATCTTTTTTCATATATACATATACATAACTTCCACGTAAATATATGTAAACGTAACTATCTTTCAAGAAAGTTAGAAAATTCTCAACAAAAACAAAATGAAAAATTGATATATATGTTGAGATTATCATATATATGTATCATGTAAATTCTAATCACATATAGAATTTATATTGTGGCACGCAATTATATTATTAAGATTCCTTTGGATGAAAATTAAAGAGAAAGGTGAATTTGCAGAGCTTTAATTTAGGGTTTGAAAGTGACACGCAAATTGTATTATTGCAGAAGAAAGAGATAGAGTAGATGTTGACGTTGTTGGTTCATCTCCTCATTTATTTGCCCTAGTTTCGATATTTCCTCTCTCCTTCTTTAGTAAATTTTGTTTTTATTTTCATTCGTTAATCACACCAATCTCTAAAACTCCAAAATCCTTTTACCAATTTAAGTCACTCAAAAATTATTGTTACATTATGTTTTAGAATACGCTGTTTAGGAACTCAAACGGCTCTTTCACGACAGCCTAAACATTAATTAAAAGAGTTTAAAATATTTCAGCAATCTTTAGAGTTTTAATTAATGTTTTTTTTTTTTTTTATCAAATACTCCATCAACTTTTAGGGACATCGATAGATTCCATCCACAATCCAACGATTTATATGGTCTAAAACTTTTTAAAATCTTTTCTCAATAACATTTGATTTGGTAATTATGGTCTAACATAAAAAGATATTAAAACTACGTACGGCCACTTGATAAATATTTGATATTGGTTGAGGTTGTTACTGTGGACTTTTACCATAAATTGGCTGTAAAAAGAAATTAATTTTAACCTTTTTTTCTTTTTTATCAACTGTAAACTTTAAATGATGAAACAAGAAAACAAGAACAAAAAATAAAATTTGAACTAATTTGGGTAACTTTAGTAAATGTGAGCTAGAGAGTTTAATTAGTAAAGTTAAAAGTTTGATTGGTAAAATTTTCTATAAAGAAATCCAAAGATCAACTCTTAATTAAGTTAGAAAATATGATGCCTGGGAAAAGTTTTCAAAGCTTTATATAGTTCACAACCAAAGCATAATATTAATTAGACAAGTTGAATTTACATCTTTTTCTTAATATCCTTAAAAATTTATTGCTTTTCTTGTAATATGCTCAGACCACTTGGCTGTATTAATGAAGAGTTAAAATGATGTAGAAGTTGTTGCTTGAACTTATTGTGGAAACACGTTTTCATAAAGCTTACACCACTGGTCTGGCCTAAACATAGCAACCCAATAAGTCATAGAATAAATACTTTTTTCAACAAGACTAGAACAAAAAAATGATTCCTTTTCATATATTTTGGTGTAACAACAGCTCAGAAATCATTGATTTAGAATATTTTTTTACAAAATAAGAAAGGAAAATTTTTCATCTAATCGAGGCAAATGAGCTTCTTCTGTTTGTAAATTTAATTGACAGAAAAATAAATACTTAATAAGAAAAAAAAACAACCAAAATCTATTAAATCAATCAAGTTGTGTTGCTACAAACTTCACGAGAGGATCTTGTTGTGTTTTGAGGAACCAACACATCAAAATCACTCACTGTCCACTCTGCAGTTTCTTGTCTATTGCTAACATATATTTCTGTACCCACATTGATCGATGTCCACACTCGCTTAGCTGGTTACGTTCCCGGGTCCTATCCACAAAAGTCACATATTATATAGTTTCAAACCAAGTCTAAAAAGAATATATATATACACATAATATTGAATTATCTTCTTAACTTACTTGGTAGAAGTAAAGACGGCTAGAGAGAGCTCCAACATCAAGCTCCCAAGTTCTTGAATCTCCAATCCAACCATCTCCTTGCTTCTCAGGATATCCATGAACCGACCATTTTAAATGAGGTAAAATTTGAACTAACTATTGTGCTTGAGGATTACTATATGGATCACATATATCAAACGGTTTCTCTAGATGTTCAGATTTTCCAGGGCTACAATATAAATGGTAAGCAGAATATGGGAACCGCGAAGTCTCGTTCCTATGTATGATCTCATCAGAGATACTTGTATGATAAGGAGGACATGAAACTAAATTATCATGGCGACACCAACTTGTAGTTTCTGGATTAATAATCATCTCACTGTATCTTGTTACATCTGTCAAAACATCACCGTCACATTGATAACCATTGTTCTTCCAACAGCTTTCAATGTCAATCAATTAAAATTGGCTGGTTCATACAACCTTGTCCGAAACACGGGAAGTATCTTCTGGTAACTATTTGACTAACTTTCCTCCCATTCTCAGGACAAAGTGTAGAGTTCTTGTCGAAGTTTCCGTTCTTGAGCATTATCATCCAGAAATACCAAGGTTCTTCTTCAATGTCATCATGGATCTTGCATATTTAAAGATCCTAGATATCGTTCTTTCTCATTCGCAAACAAGTCAGGATCTTTATATGATATGAATCCTGAAACTGGAAACTTGTCACCAGCTGCTAACTTATTCTCTGTTCCATTTACTAAATGATACACTTCACACTTGCTTCCATGGCTATCAGTCTTAAAACCATCTCCAACCCTACTCCATATTTCACTCCATATTCCATTTTGGATTAGAATTTGCTCCAACCCTACTCCATTTTCAACAACATAATAGAGTGAAAAAATGGGATTACTCCAAATATGGAATAATTTTATTCTCCATTCCACTCCATTTTGGAGTAGGATTGGAATATAACTCAACTCCATTTTGGAGTAAAAAATGGAGTAATACATTGGAGATGCTCTAAGAACACATATATGCACAAAAACAATCACTAATGATTAGATATAAACAGAGAGCACCAAAGAGAGACAAAGAAACAGAACAAGTAGTAATATTGGATTGCTTAAAATAAACCGAAGATTATTTATAAGCCAAGTATCAGTTACTTGTCCTACACGTAACTAAAATTGGCAAGAGCACATTGACACCAATCATTCATGAACACATTAAGTTGAAAATTACAAAATCAAATGTAGCTTGAGAATCAAAAATTCATGGAAAATTAACGAGCAATACCTTTGTGGATCGGGCAAGAGAGATGAGCACAATCAGCAAATCTAGGGCTTCCCATTGAAGGAGCTTCGTTACCAACTTCATTACAGAAATTCCAAGCTGCTAATGCGATTCTTGTATTAGGATTATTCATTCCTCCATCTCCTAACGCCGTGACATGATGATGATATATCTCCGCCGTGAATTTTGGAAGGGAAGAAGATTTTTCCGATAGGAGAAGCAGAGAGAGGAGTAAGAGTGGAATCAAAGCCATTAATGGAGTTTACAAAGATGCGCGTGAAGTTTAAGAGTGGGAAAGGCGCGTGGGAAGTGGAGAAATCCGCGCGTGATTAATGGCGGTAAAAAGGTAAGATGTCGCAATCTGAAACATCTGATGATTGCTTTTTTTTTTTTTTTGCTTTTGGAAGCATCTCTTATTACATCCCTACATTATTTATAAATTATAAATAGCCCTAAAACTTTTATCTCCTTACAATAATCACCACTACTTTTTAATTCCAAAAGAAACTCTCTTTCATAAAATTACGTCGTTTTAAGTTAGGTTTTCCTTTTCTCTTTTGTGAAACAAGTTAGGTTACTTGAGCCTTTCGTCCCTCTCTTCCTTTGAGCGATAAAGTCAAGTGAGTAACGAATCTGGATAATACTCTCACGATCTTGGTCACAAGTTCATAATCCCTTCAACCTCAAAAAGATCCAAACTTGTTGACTAGTCTCTTCTGGGTTTTGTCTTCTTGGTCTTCCTAAGCACTGGTTCGATTCCTCTCTCTTTCTCTCTGCAATTTTAATCAACAATTTCTAGTTTGTGTTTCGGGAATTATGATCTGTTGGCATTGGGAATAATCTGTTATACTTTTGTAATCAAACTTGATTTGTGTTGGATATATTGGATTTATGGACTTGAGATTTTTAGAAAATTTTATGAATTTTGGATTTGGGAGAATGAAAATTTGGTAGTTAATCGACAAAAAAAAAAAAAAAAACAGAGTAAATACTTTAAGAACTGTAAAGACTTGTAATAATATTCCCTGCATAACTTACGATGGAATTGTTTAGTTTGTACACTGAAAAAGTCTGCATAACTTACGATGGAGAAGATCTTCACTGGAAAGGATCTCGAACGGAGGAAAAAAAAACGAAGACAAGGTTTGACATCTTCTTCTTCTTCTTCTTCCTTTTTTCCCAGCCAGAATCTGAATGAGTGTTTCATGTTTAGAATTTGAATGTGTTACAGAGAAGAGAAAAGGAACTGAAGAGGCAAAAAGCTTTGGAGAAAGCAGAACTAGCACAACTTAAGGTAACTGTAAACAATTGCTTCTTTGTTACTTTTTGCTTTTGAACATTACTATTATTATCATCGATCACTAATACATGTATTCTTGTTGTAGGCAGAAGAAGCAGAACAAGATGGAACCGAATCTTCTAAAAAGAGCAAAAAGAAGAGTGTTAAACGATGTGATTCAGAAGAGAATCCTCAATATTTTATTGATCCTGAGACTCCTTTTGGTGAGAAGAAAACACTATCTTCACTCATGGCTAAAGCATACAGTCCTGTTGCAGTAGAAAAATCGTAAGTTTCAACAAGATTATTGACCAATGAATTAACACTGATTTGTTCCAATCTTTGATAATCTCATGTGTTCCATTGGTCAGATGGTATGAATGGTGGGAGAAATCTGGATTTTTCAAGGCTGATGCTAACAGTTCTAAACCAGCTTTTGTTATTGTAAGCTAAGCTAAGCCACTACTAGAATCTTCCAAGATAACGTTCTACAGAGTTTCTTTAGTATTTTGCTACATTCTTGCAGATTCTGCCTCCTCCTAATGTTACTGGAATCTTGCATACTGGCCACGCACTAACATCAGCCGTAGCAGTTTTCTTTAGCATATTTCTTGGTCATTATTTTGTTTATTTATTCCCTGAAAAAGAAAAGGATCGATTTATATTATGATTTGATGATGATGCAGGACACAATGATTCGTTGGAAGAGAATGTCTGGTTTTAATACTTTATGGATTCCTGGAGTTGACCATGCTGGTATAGCTACACAGACTGCATTTTTGTTTGTAAAATTTCTTCTTTCTCCTATAGTAATTTTGTTAGGATATATGTCAAACTAACACTACTATGCTTGAATACATTTGTAGGTTGTGGTTGAGAAATACATAAAGTCTAAAAGAGGATTGAGTAGACATGATATTGGCCGTGAAGAATTCATTAAAGACGTGAGTGAAAAAAACTTAAAATTTCACTCAGAAATTTCTAAAGCTTCAAAATGAAATGTATGTTGTGCTTGTGTATTATGATTACGGATAGGTCTGGAAATGGAAGAACCAGTCTGGTGGTACAATCATGTTACAACAACGACGTTTAGGTGCATCTCTTGATTGGTCTCGGGAGGTATATAAAACTCAGTGATCCAACTACTTCTTGTCTGTATCTTGACCTGTTTTTTTTTTACTGAGCTACTATCTGTAAATATGTAGTGCTTTACCATGGACGAGCAAAGATCAAAAGCTGTCACGGAGGCTTTTGTACCGTTATAAAAAGAAGGGCTTATCTATAGGTATATGTTTTTTAAATCTTCAATAAGCTAACACGACTTGTGTTGTATCTAATATGATGGTAATAATGATGTTGCTTTGGCAGAGATAATAGAATGGTTAATTGGGATTGTAGCTTAAGATCAGCCATATCTAAAGATGAGGTACGCAAGAGTCAAGTATCTGATAGCTCTATGATTGATTATACATTACATGTTTTCTTATGGCTCTGCATATGTTAGGTTATATATATTGAGATTAAAGAAAGAACATTTCTAGAAGTACCTGGATATAAGAAGCCAGTGGAATTTGGTCTTCTTACTTCATTTGCTTACCTTCTCGAGGATGGCTCGGGAGAAGTTGTTGTGGCCACTACTAGAGTGGAAACAATGCTTGGTGATACTGCCATTGCTGTTCATCCTGATGATGCAAGGTACAAGCATCTTCATGGGAAGTTTGCTGTGCATCCATTTAGTGATGGACGGAAGTTGCCAATTATCTGCGACGAAGAACTCGTTAATCCAAACTTTAGTACTGGTTGTGTTAAGGTATGAGCTTGTTTCTTATGTTTTCTTTCTTTTTTTTCTGTGTCGAGATTGCTTACTTTGTTCTTGTCTTGTAGATTGCTCCTGCTCATGACCCTAATGATTTTGTGGTTGGAAAGCGTCACAATCTTGAATTTATAAACATATTTACTGAAGATGGAAAGATCAATTCGGATGGCGGCCCTGAGTTCACAGGGATGTTACGCTTTACGGCTCGTGAAGCTGTTGTGGAAGCTTTAAGGAAGAAGGGTTTGTACAGAGGTGCCAAAAACAATGAAATGAGACTTGAACGTTGTTCAAGAACTAATGATATTATTGAGCCTATGATAAAGCCTCAGTGGTACGTGAATTGTCAAGTCATGGGGAAGAAAGCTCTTGATGTTGCTATCAATGATGAAAACAAGAAATTTGAGTTTATACAAAAGCAGTACACAGCAGAATGGAGAAGGTTCTGTAATGATGATGAAAATGTTTTTGTCTTTTATTTATCACAAAATCATTGACTATAACATTCACACTTGATCTTGTTACAGGTGGCTAGACAACACACATGATTGGTGCATTTCGAGACAGCTTTGGTGGGGACATAGAATACCAGCATGGTATACAACTCTAGAAGAAGATCAACTTAAGGATGTTGGCTCTTACAATGACCATTGGCTCGTTGCTAGAAGCGAGGAAGAAGCTCAAAAAGAGGCTAATCATAGATTTTCCGGGAAGAAATTCGCGTTCTCTCGAGATCCTGATGTGCTCGATACATGGTTCTCGTCTGCGCTCTCTCCCTTGTCTAATTTGGGATGGCCATATGAAACTGATGATTTAAAGCTTTTTATCCAACTTCGGTTCTTGAAACTGGACATGACATTCTCTTCTTTTGGGTTGCTCGCATGGTTATGCTATGTATGCAACTTAGTGGTGATGTTCCCTTCAACAAGGTTCGTAATTTCAAATCATATATAACTGTCTTTCTAGTAGATACTTGTATATATGTGCTAATAAAAATAGATTGTTGTCTCTGTTCATAGGTTTATATGCATCCTATGATACGTGATGCACATGGACGCAAGATGTCAAAGTCTCTTGGAAATGGTATTGATCCTCTTGAAGTTATTAATGGCGAAACTCTTTCTGGTATTCATAGAAGGTTAGAAAATAGTAACTTGGATCCAAAGCAACTTTTACTTGCCAAAGAAGGAAATGCCAAGGATTTTCCAAAAGGTATCCCTGAATGTGGAGCCGATGCTCTTCGATTTGCTCTTGTTTGTTACACAGCTCAGGCACTTAAACATCACTCTAAATCTTTGCTTCTTCAATTGTATATATGATGATCTTATAGACTTTTTTTTTTGTTCATGTTTTTGTTTTCCTAGTCTGATAGAATAAATATGGATATTAAGCAAGTGAATGGTTACCGTGAATGGTGTAATAAGCTCTGGAACGCAGTTAGATTTGCGATGATCAATCTTGGCGATGGCTACACTCCTATGTTAACTCTACACCCTGAAACCATGCCATTGAGCTGCCAATGGATTCTTTTGGTACTAAACAACACGATATCGAAGACAGTTGATTCGTTGAATGCTTACGAGTTTTCGGATGCAGCCAACGCGGTTCACCATTGGTGGAAATACCAGTTTTGCGATGTATACATTGAAGTAATCAAGCCTTATTTTACCAAACCAGAATTTGGTATAGAGAGGATACATGCACAACATGTTCTCTGGATTTGTTTAGAGACTGGCTTGAGATTGCTTCATCCATTCATGCCATTTGTTACCGAAGAGCTTTGGCAACGATTGCCTTGGCCTAAAGACTGAAAGGAAAGCTTCTATCATGATTTGTGACTATCCATCTCCCATTGAGGTCTCTCTCTTTCTAAACACCTTTTCTTGATCTATTATATGGTTTTTTTTTTCCGGTTTCTAATACGATTTGATCACAGAATTGGAGAAACGAAATGGCTGAAACCGCAATGGAGATAATTCTGATGACTAAGACAGCTCTTAACGCAAAGAGAGACACACTGCAAGAGAAACCAAAGAAGGAAAGGTCAGAAACTGATTTTTTAAGATACGGCCAATTTATTTTTGTTTCTCTTATTATAACCTTTTTTTCTTTTCTTAGGTTGAAAGCATTTGCTCTATGTGAAAACGAGTTCACATTCAAGATTGTACAATCCCATGAGTTAGAGATCATAACCCTTGCATATCTCTCATCCTTAGAGGTGACTTGATCTTCATTGATATGCAATTTTATGTTTTAGGGTTTTTTTTTCTTCTAAAGTTTTTGTGCACAAATATATATAGGTTGTGCTAAACAGAGGAGGAGAAAAAGCAACCTTATTAGCTGGATCTGCCTTTGAGATAGTTAACAAGAACCTCAAGGTTTATTTCAAAGTGGATGAAGCCATAGATGAGGAAACTAAAAGTGAAAAAATCAGAAAAACGATTGATGACATACAAAAGTAAGTTTCTTTATTTGTAAATTATTGAATTGTATGTTTTTTGTTGTTGTTTAGACACTGATCTTATGTCGTTTTTTTCAGACAAATCGAGAAGTTGCGTAAGATTATGAGTGGAAGTGGGTACGAAGAGAAAGTTCCTGCGAACATAAAGGAAGACAACATGACAAAGCTCACGAAGCTTCTTCAAGAACTAGGGTTTTTCAACGATCTTTGATTTAGAGAGCCTTCAAAGGTAAAACACAAAATGTCCGTTTCAGAAAAGAAAGTGTGATGCAGCCTTGGATATATATATATATATATATATATGTGATGATTATGTTAACTATCCACTCTTTATTATTTTAGTTGTCATTAAATTTAGAGATTTTAAATTATTTATTTTGAAGTACCAATTCTCTTTTTTACGAATAGCGGTTTGGAGATTTCATAACATAATTACATTTTCCGACGATAATTGGAATTGGGTTATGATGTATTTAGAAAAATGTTGTCATTTAGCAAGAATTAAAGAAAATATGAAAATATTCAGGATTTAATTAAAAAAAAAAAAGAAATATATGTATATGCCCAAAGGAGAGAACCAAGAACAACAGAGTTGCTACAAACTTTAAAGATTACTTATAAGCCAAACATTAGTTACTTGTCCTACACGCTAATTGAATTGACATGAACAAATTGAAACTTATTAAGTAGAACACTACAAAATCAAATGCAGCTTGAAAGTTAAAAATTCGTAGCTAAAAGAACTTTTGAAAGCATCTCATAAGTCATAACTCATTACTCCGATTTAACAATTTTTATTACATACCTATACTCTTTATAAACTACAAAGCCCACATAACTTTGAATTCGTTACAATATTCACCCTTTTACTTTTTAATATCAAAAGAAACATCCTTTTCAGAACTTGTGTTCGCATGAGAATTAGGGGACCCTCTGTTTTGGTTTAGTGAGTCTTTGAGCTGTCTTTGTTAAGGACCATGTGTTCTTCTTTTCAGATGAAGACGAAGCTTTTTAGTCGAAGAAGACAATGTCTTCTGTGTGGTGGAACATGGTTGCAATCCAAATTCATCGACCCTTTAAAATCTTTCTCTTTTTCTCTCTGGGTCCATGGCAAATTTGCAACTTGGAGCTGTTTCATTGATCAATGAATCTTGGGTTGTTTTTGGCTCCTCTTTGAATTTTCGGATTGGCTTCAGAAATAAAAGGTTTAGACGAGTCTCAGAGGTTAGCTTTAAAAGCAAAGATACCAACTTCGTTTTTTCGTGATTTGGTTATTTAGTTTGATTATTGTTTGGTATTTGTAGAGATGGAGGTTCCATGTTCAACAGATTTCAGTAGAGGAACATATGAGCAAACAAGAACTGACTCGTTTTGCTAAAAGGTGATGACTTTGTCTCTTTGTGTTAAGTGGAAACGTTTTTTGAAGTGACACTGATTTGATATGATTGAATTGTGTGGTGGATTTGAGTTAGTTATGATAAGATTTGTGTGGTTCTGGTAATTCATATCTTCGTCTAGTGGTTTGTTGCTTTGAAAAAGGTTTGTTTTCAGCTTAGTAAATTGCATTAGATCAATCAAAGTTTCTTCAGAAGCAATGTTTTATAGCATTAGTCTATTTAATGTTGCAGAAATGAGTGCCTTGAGATATAGTGTTTCATAGAATTCAGTCTTCTTTAATGTTGCAGAAGTGAATCATTGAGACGTATTCTAAAGCAATATGGAGTATCAGTAGAAAACTCTGAAGAAAATAAGACAAGTAGTAGACTTGATGACATAGATTGTGAAGAGAAGGACGACGTTGTTCCTTCTTCTGATATAGATGACTCTAAGATGGTATATCTCTCTCAAGTTCTTGATTTGTACTTAAATCTGTATTGTCCTTGAATGGGTGAGATCCTGACTTTCATTAGTCTTTGGAATATTTGATGAGTATTGACAGAACACAACTGAGGAGTTACTTGATTTACGCCGGCAAGAGATATACAATGAGACTGTTAGCACCGTAGAGAGTCTTTCAGGACAAAACCACTACAACTTGCCACATGTAAGAGCATATCTCTACTGCTACTCACTCCCCTATTGAGTCATTCGAAAGGTTTGAGTTTTGTTTTCATATCCATGTTCGTATCTTATTGGATCCATATTCCTTGCTGTGTTTGGATCATGTGTTTACTTGAGGCTTCAGTGGTGTTCCTCTAAGACCTTCCATTAGATTCTTTTTGGATCTTGATATATAACTTAGCATTGCATAGTCTTAGTGTGTTTTTCCAGTGTCTAAATGTGTCTCTCTCTTCAGTTAAACACAGGTGTTTTGCTCACTTCTCTGCTTCCTGTTCTTGGATTCTGCATCATATGTATAATTGGTACGCTACACACTATAGTCTCCACAAAAAAATCACGAGATCATCACCATGACTCCAAAAGAACAAGATGGAGAACCGCATTGAGTGATTGGAACGAACCGCTTACTTCTTCTGATGAACATGATTCGTCACCAGAGAATAGAGTCAGTTACATCCATGAGTTCTGAGAAATATTCATTTACAGATTGTCTTTCTGTTGTTAAAGAAGCTTTAACTCCATGTAGGTCGGTTCAGCGAATCAAGAAGCTAAAGATGTAGAGAACCAAGCATATAGCAAAGTGGAGCTCGAGTACAAGAGGTTTCTGTTGGAATGTGGATTTAGTGAATCTTAGTTTCTGATACCAATGCATGAATTAACTAGATAAGACTTTGCCTGTAATTGACAAATTGTGAATATAAAGGAGTTTTTGGGATTTGACTTGGATACATCTCATTGTCATCGTATGGAGAATTAGGATTATTAGGTAAAACTTGATTGATAATGAAATGAATATAAAGTATTGGCTTTACGAAAGTTACAAAAAGAAAAAAAAAATGAAAAGAATTACAAACAGAGAATCAAAACCATACGCAGCAGAGTTTCTTTCTCAATGCAAAAGGGTAAAAAAAAGATCCATCAAATAGAAACAATTTTAGAAACTCTGCATTTTGGGAAGTGTGCTCAATTGAAGCCATACATGTCAAAATTCTTGTCGTCAGGTGGTCTTGTGTTGTTGTTGCCACCTTCAGGCACTCTAAAGCTATCCATTGGAGGAGGACCTGCTGCAGCAGGTGCCGTTGGTGCCACCCAATGTGGGGTGGTTGGAACAGAGAAGTTAGATCCTGAAGCCTCTTGATGTAAGACAACAACATTGGGATTTGCTTGTGGTGAGTTTCCTGTGGTTCTTCGGTTCGAGGAATTTGCAGAGGCTAGAGATGTTGGATACGATTGTTGTTGTTGGTTCTTCATTGGTGATTTGGGCCGTAGAGATTCTATATCGGGAGTAGTTACAACTAGATGCGGTGCGTCTGGAGGTGGATTCCTTCCTCCTCCTCCTAGCCACACTTTACCCTCCTTGTCCGCAAAGTTCCTCACATAAGCCTAAACAATAAAACATCCAAAACCGGATCTTACACTTCTTGTTAGAGAAGTTCCTTAACATAGTTCTAAATCTAATATCTGCAGAGTGACTATGAGAGTTTACCTGTGATTCAAAGTTTGAGGAAGAAAGGCCTTTTCCAACAGTAAGCCAGCCAGCTCGAATATTGTGGTCTTCACCGAAAAGCTCAAGTCTCCGGCGACCAAGTGCAAAATGCTCTATAATTCTATACATATCTTCAGGCTTCTGAGTCGAACCTGCAGATTTGCAGCATAAAGAGATGCAATTAAGCAAAACAGGTTGCAATAATAGGAGGGATACAAATTCATTAATATTTGGATGTGGCCTTGTGAAGATCTAACTACATAATCTTAAATATTTCTCAATGAACCAGTGGAGAATCCAAGACTAATTCAATAAACTAAGCACATAAACCATAACGGAAAGCCAAAGGAAAAATTAGGGTTTTGTTTTTGAGAACCCAAACACTTCCCTTCCAACAAGAGGCCCCAAACCAGTACCAAAATACTTGACACCTTAATCACATGAAAGCAACAATCCTTTTTATACTCATATAACTGCTACTGTGGCAAGGTTGATAAACTCCTAACAGTACCACTTTAAAAGAGAGAAGTAACAAGATACGGCAAGCAAGATGCTCTCGAATTTATCGCTTTTATCAGGAACACACATTTTACTAACCATAAGGAGGCTCTTCAGCAATAATTACGTCAGTGTCGATGTTAGCGTGGATTATATGGCCATCAGTGCTACGTCGAACAGTACCCTTTATCCCCATCAAGCAATGCTCCTATAAGAAGAGAAACCAATAAAAAATATTAAGCAAAAGGTGTGCAACACGGGAATCAAACGAGGAGGCAATGGCAGACCATAGTGGACCTTGGAACGCTGAAATACAGTACGAGAATCATGTCGCAATGTTGGTGCTGCATTACTTTTGTTGGTCTTCACCCAGCAAATATCTTCACACCTTCTGAAACCCCACTGTGACACCCAAATAAAATAAATATAGATGAAGTCAATACTTTCAAGACAACTAAATCCAAAACTTAAGTGAATACTTTCAAGACAACTAAATCCAAAACGACCAAGGAAATGAGAGATGAGTCTGAATCTTGTACCTTTTTCAGACATTGGCGCCCTTGCTCAAGCCCAACACCATCACCAACCCAGAGGAAGATAAAGGAGGGAGTGTCAGCTATTGCCTATAGATACATAGAAGATTTCGCTTTGTTATAAACCGGAATAACACAGAAGGCAACTAACCTTACCCACAAAGTATACACACAAGTCAAAATACTATATGTTCGGTACCAATACTTCATCTAGCTATTGCTGAGATGAAAAATGATACATGCTACCCCACTACTAGATCTAGCGCTAAGTAAATGATATAACCTAAGAGGGAATATGTGTACCCTAAAATCCTATAAGCAGTTGAAGAGCATAGAGAATAGTCACCTCGATCTTGAGATTGATAATGTCTTCAAATGTCCAATACTCCATACTATCAGAAACACCAGGAGCTCTATGGACATATTCTTCCCATGGTGGGTCAACAAGAATAACGTCAAACTTTGTTCCAAATAACTCAGGAGATAACTCAACTTCATGCAAATCATCTTTCAAATACATTGGTGCAGAAGCAGAGTTAGATACAATCTCATCTTTCTTCTGTATGAGTTCCCTAAGCTTGGGGTAATCTTCCACATTGGTAAGCTCTAGCTCTCGGATGAAATTTTGGGGCCGCATTCCAGTATCCACAAAGTTCTGGGAATAGTCATTTTGCTCTCCCCTAGAAGGAGCTTTACCAGGAGGCCCACCAGTACGAGGAGGAACCCATCCCCCTGAATTCTTATCAGATGGCATTCCACGTCCCATCTGTCCAGAAACATTGAATGCAGATCCAGAGAAGTTAGGAGGCCCTCCTCTATCAGAACCTGGTGGATTAAAGAACATATTCGGGTTTGGTGGAGCGCCAATTGAAGGAAATCTTGGGCCTGATGGTCCAGGAGGAAGAGGCGAGAGAACAGGAGGAACAGGTAACATATTACCATCAACTCCTCGGGCCCCTGGCCAGCCAAGAGTTGGGGCAAATGGAGGCATGAAGACAGGGGCAACAGGAGGGCCCGGAATTGGCGACATGCCAGGAGTAAGAGACTGAATGGGACTGGGTGGTGGCATTCCAAGGTTGGCAAATGGTGACCCCATGATAGGCATTGGAATGGCACCTTGTTGGTTATCTCTGCCACCAGCAGGTCTTCCTTTCCCACCCCTTAAAGGTCTGTTCCCTTTCATGCCTTGTTGAGGCTGCGGACCTCTATTAGGGGGTTGTACAGAATTAGCTCGACCAGGTGTTGCACCCCTCTGGTTTCTTGCTTTAGCACCTGAATACTCAGAACTGGCTTCACCAGCATCATCTCTTGAATCCTCCCCATAAGACCCAAAACCAAAAGTTTCACTTCTCTGTCTACCCTCCTGGTTGTAACCCCACTCTTCATCATTGGTACGAGCAAAGTTCGGTCCTGATTCTCCCATACCATAATCAAGTGGCTTGGTTTGTATCTCAATTACATCATAATTCTCATTTGAAACGCCCCCACTTGACAATGCTTTAACAGCCTCACCCCTATTTCCATCTTTCCTACCACCCAAACGACCATGAGACCTCTCACCTTCACTCCTTTCACGTCCTTGCCTTGGAAAATCCCGTTCCCTGCCACGATCATAAAGTACGTCCCCATCTTTTTGATCTTTATCACTACTACTCAAATGTCTTCTCTTCCAACCTTCTTGGTCCCTATCTCTATCATCCCTTCCCCTAGATCTTTCATCTTTTCTCACATATTTCTCCTTTTCATAATCCACCTCCGACTGCTCTAACTCTTGATGACGCTTCCCACTTCTATCTGGTGTTTTAGACCTATTAGAACGACCCACTTCTCTCACAGTTTCAGAACTTTTCTTAACAGGACTACTACCTCTATCATCTTCTTTCACACCTCGACTCTTACTCTTCTCCTCTCTACTACTCGACTTCAAACTCCTATCAGACTTCGAGTCTCTCTTGCCCTCACCATATTCATTACTAACAGAACCTTTCTCTCCACCACTATCATGTCTAGAATCAGAAAGCTTACTACTTTTATAATCACCATCATTATCTTCACCTTTCTTAACAGGAACAGATTCATCCCATCTCTTCCTTTTACTCGAATCAGAAGAAGATCCATGACTTCGATCTCTTTTATCAGAACTCTTCGAATCGCGATCGTGATGCTCTCCATCAACAACAGACTTATCTTCTTTGCTTTTACTTGCACTACTTCGAGAAGTAATCTCAAAGTCTGATGCTTTTAAACTCAATCTTCTCTTCTCACTTCTCTCCCCACCTTCTTGCTCTCCATCTTGATACCAAGTACTTAGCTTCTCTAACGAACTCTCTTCTTGTTTCTTCTTCATTGCGAAACTTTGCTATAAAAAAAACCCTAAACCCACGAAATTAGGGTTTGAACTATTTCACAACGATCAATTCGATTCAATGGTTTGAACTCCATCACTAGGTTTCGTTACTAAAAACATCAAAATTAGAATTTCGAATTCAAAAATCTATAAATCGATGACGGTGACAGATGGAACTTTGAGTTTTCGAGATTTAGGCGAAGAAGATCGGGGAAGGTTTGGGTCGGAAAAATTTGGGAGTTTTGAGAGACGGTGTAAATGCGGCGGAGAGCGAGGAACACGAACGATAACACAAAGTCAAAGTGGATTGGGCCAAGCCCATTTACATTGTCCAATCGGTTTGTCTTTAGTTACATTTTTTTTTTTTGTGAAAATCTCATGTGCTTAGCACTTGTACTTTAAACTTTCTTACTTTTATTTTAAACATAAAAAATGAAAGTTTTATTAATTTAAACCATCAATATGACTATAGAGTTTGCACCGATAATTTAATTAACAGAACTGTTAACACTGTTAAAAAATATGTTAACTCTGTCATTTATTTTAACTATGTACCTATTTCTTTCAGTTTTTAAATTAAAATGTGATTTTAATAATTCAAATAATTATTTTATATATATTTTTATTTTTAATAACTTAAATAATTAACAAACTAAAGTCAAAATTAAAAATAAAAAAAAAAACTAAAAAAACTAAAATTTATTTTTTTAATTTTTTAGTTTATTTAATTTTAACTATGTGCTAAAAATTAAATTTTATTTATTTATTTTTAAATTCATTTTAATAACTAATACCAATAATTTTTAATTTTTACTTTAAAGTCAAAACTATATATTTATTTAATTTATTTTTTTATTTTTAATTTTGACTTTATGTTCTTAATTTTTTAAGTTATTTAAAATATATATATATCATAATTATTTAAATTATTAAAATCGTGTTTTAATAACTTAAATAATTAAGAAACTAAAATCAAAATTAAAAAAAATAATTTTTTTGGTTTATTAATTTTTTTATTTTTAATTTTGACTTTAATTTTTTAATTATTTAAGTTATTAAAAAGAAAAATATATATATAATAATTATTTGAAAAATAAATAAATTAGCATATAGTTAAAATAAATGACGGAGTTAATATTTTTGTTAACGGTTGTGATTAGAAGATTACAAAAGATACAATCATAAAAATGTATTTATGTATTTTAGAGGTTGTGACGGTTATACGGGCCAAAGAAACTCACCAAATGCAATTGACAACTTTCATCTCTTTAGTTTTTTTTATTTTGTTTTTTTTTTCTTTTGGATAGCATTTCTTGTGACGGAATTATCTGGAACTATGAACATTTGGTTTTACCTTTAACCGGAGGAGCTCTGTAGTATGAAGATACAGTTGCTGGGAACAACTTTTGCCTAACTCCTTGTGCCCTTATTATCGGATATGCTCCCAGCGTTTTTTTTGCTTTGTGTGTTAAAGATTGAATCGGCGCGCACCAGAAGTGGATCGAAGCCAGATATCATCCAAGCATCTTCAAGTAATGATGGTGGTGTTGAACAAAAATCAAAATCCCAGACACCTTTGTCATTGCTACAAACCTCCAAATTGTAGTAATCGCCGCCGGGAAACCCTAACAGTGAAGGATCAAGCCAAGAAGAATCAGCTTCCATACCCGAAACACCAACATCATTAGAAACCTTCAACGCATCACAAGATCCCAAATTGGAAACAGTTTCGTGGGAGCCACGGCCACCAAACCCTAATCGTTCTTCTGACGACAAATCCACTTTGCAGTTTGAGATTGTGGCGTTGTTGTCTGAAACCCTAAGATGATCATCATCTTCTGTCTCCTTCTCCTCCTTGGGCATAAAGTACTTTCTTTTTATTATACTTATCTTTTGCCGCTTGATTTCAAGTAAGTGAGAGTCGAGGTTAGAGAGATGACTTCTCAATTCATCACCAGACAAACGCTTGAGATCAGGGAAGTCGTAGAGATCGCAAGCGTGAATCTTTCTCTTCTGATCGCTCAACGCGTTGAAATTGGCTACGATCTGTGGCAACAAGGCTTGTGGGTTATCTTGCGGCTCAGGCCAGACATGGAGATCGTTGTCGGGGCCGTAACAGATGAAACCAACAGAGTTGCCGCAAAGAACAGAAAACTCGGTGCCTTTCTCCTTAAACCCTGGAAATATCGTTTGACAAAGGCTTTCTTATTCTTTGAATCATCATCGGACTTTATGGTTTTTTTCTCTCGAGGAGCCATCTTAGGTTTGATGGAAGAAGAAAGAAGACAAAACTCGATATATCGTTTAAGCACAGAAAAATTAGATCGTAATGTAATGAAGGGAAGTGATTCCGTGATCGGTCGTATCCTGATTCGTGATTCCGTGATTCGTGACACGGTAAAAGACAGTGTTGAACCAATTTTCTTTATTTTCCTTTTTTACTTTGAACCTTTTTTCCAATGTTTTATTTTCAAGGCCATATAATACTTCTTTTTTTATTTATTTTTGGCAGCTACGACCATATAATTTATCTCTATATAATTAAAAAGAGCAATATTAAAAATAAAATAACCTTACATTTACATGGGATATTACAAAAAATACTATTAAACAATCTTTTTAATTTTTTCAAATTTTACTAATAATCATAATAATTTCATATTTAGTTAATCAATTCCCTAATAGATAGCAGAAAATCGATATACAGATATTTTAAATTCTATTTTTTACTATTTTAAATTAAAATCTGTTTATTTATATTTATTATCTTCTAAATAAATATAAAAATTTTAATTAGAGTATTTAAACAATATAGTATTAATTTTTTTTAAATAAAGTCATTAAGAATACAATAATAATCACAAAATTAATATAACTAAATAAAACCTTAGTAAATAATATTGTAAATAATTATTACTTTCCACATAAAATTAAACTCACTTTTTCTCTCTTATTAATTATGGACAAAAATTAAAATTAAATTTCTTACCATCCAACTTTACATCATCCGGATATTCAAATATTCTTATTTTTATAATGGGTTAGGACGGGTTATGATGGATCAGAGCAGAGAAAGACAGATCATTACAGATCTCATATCGAATTTCTAATCATTGATAATAATTTATATATTTGATTAAATCAAACAGTTATAGATTTTTGAATAAATTGAAATACATGCATAACACCAATTAATTTTTGTAACAAAATTATATTATTACTTAACTAATTAAATAAAATATTCAAAAATATAACACCGCACGTAATTATATATTAGTGATTTTAGTTAACACAACATAATTCATATATAATAATAATAAATAATATAAATAAGATAATAAAAACATAAAATAAATCTAATTTAATACACTAATAAACTAACAAAGTTTGAAGTCGATATTTCTCTCCGCTGTGCAGTGCGAGTTACTATCTAATATATCATTATTTGAGCAATGTTGAAAAGATTTTAACCAAGATCCAAAAATCATATGTTATCTTACTTTATTATATAAATTTTGGTTGTACTTATAAGAGTTTGACACGTGTCAAAATTATAATTAACGAAATCACACGGCATATGTTATTTAACCGATAGGATTTTAACACGTATTAAAAATATTATATTATTTTATAATTCTTTAGCGAGTAAGACTTATCAATGAAAATCATAATCAAATTCATTTCTTTTGATGTGTTACTTTGTTTTTTTACTGTATAACTAGTTTTCCGAAGATTTTGCTGTATGCTGACTTTGTACTTTCAATCTAATATCATAATAAACACGAGTGAGTGCATGCAGATGTTGAAAAGACCAAGACGTGGGTCAAGTATGCTCGTAACCAGTGGCGGAGGGAGGTAGTGATTAGGTATTTAGGGGTGGCAAATGACACCCATAAAGTTTTTAGGTTTAGTATATTTTTGTTATAAAACTATATTGATTTTAGCTAAATTAACATATTGACCCCCATAAAATAAAAATTTTATACTTTAACCCCCATGAAATGTTTTCTCATTCCACCACTGCTCGTAACCATAAGAAGAAAGGATTCAAACCAGCTTTGGTATATATATGTGGATGATACTTTGAGGACCGATACTGATGAGAAAGATGAGTTCCCAGTTTTAGAACTTAATGATCTTATAATTGTAGACACTAGTAGTGGCCACAACCATGAACATTATTCTACATTGTTTGAAGAGATGCATGAATTAGCCGAAGCAATGAAGCCGGATGTTGTATTATTCGTAATGGATAGTATTGGTCAAGAAGCTGCATTTGATCAAGCTCAAGCTTTTAAGCAAAGTTTTGCTACTGGAGTTATCATTGTTACTAATATCAAAGATAACTCAAAGGATGGTGGTGCTCTATGCGCGTAAGCATTACAAGTTTTTTTTTCTCATTTTTATATCAGTGTATAATTGAAATTTGTTTTTTCTAGTGTTGCAGCAGCAAAGTGTCCCATGGTATTAGCTGAAACTGGAGAGATGAGTAAGGATTTTGAAGCATTTGATGTTGAATCTTTTGTCTTCCGTCTCTTAAATCACGGTGAATATACATTTAGACAATTGTATAAACTTTTTCTGGTCAAACTTGGATTTCCTAATCAGGTAGCTTTTCATCTCTATGTCAGTTTTTTGTTTCGATTCTTATTATTAGCCAAGTTTTCTTCTTCTCTAGTGGTTTACTTCCGTTCGTTTTGCTAAGACTAAACCAGGGCCACAAGCAGATATAATGAAGCGGTACATGAAAATAATGGTCTACATGACAGATGAAGGTATATATTAGTAAGTTATTGAAAGATTTCTTTTTCGATTGACCATTAATCCCATGTTCTTCCTTCGGAATGTTGGAAACATTAAGGAAGAGGGCCATGGCTTTGAAAAAGATTCGTGGATCTCTCGATCTTGATACCCTCCGACCAGGAGTCAAAGTCACAGAACATTCACACTAGATGACAGTCTAAACTACTGTCAAATTTGCTAATTCTAAAGGTGCAGACGGTTATCGTGTTATGTATTCAGTCACCATAGTTGTTTTGTGTTTAGAGATTCTTTCTACTGGAGTATAATTTGAGAAACGTAATTAGATTTTGTTGTAGTTACTTAAAATTTTTTGATTAACGGAACAAAAGAGTAATATTTTCAGATTTTTACTCATTCGGACACAAAACTGAGCCATGGAAAAATAGTTATAGCTTTTTAACTCTACTTTTCTTGTATTGCCCCAATCCTAAACACGAACGCGCTAGAGTTGTAATTGGTTTTATTCATAAAGCTAACAACGACGGCAGCTTTGGCATTATCCGGTGAAGACTGATTCAAGTCTTATGCTGTTGTGAAGGTTTCCACATTCCTGGTATCTGTAAAACAAGAGATTCTTCTATAATCAAACCTTTTTAAGACTAAAGTTACAAACACAGTGACACAACAAGACAAACCTCAACACCATTAGGCCCAATTCTGTTACGCGATATGAAATTCAGAACTAGATTCGCAAACTCATCTGGTACATCTTCCTGCATTCCCACGTTCATACATATCATTGCACAAATAGACGCAATATTAAAGATAAGGCAATCGTGTTTTTTTTCTTTTACCTGTATGGCATGTCCAGTGTGTTTGACAACGATCATCTGAAACTTTCCTTGCATTTGACCGATTGTGAGCGTCCTAATTGAATTCGTTATTACTATCTGCGCTATAGATTCTAAGGTTGAGGCCTAAGCCAGAGTTCCACAGAGACTGAATATACCTGTCTAATCTGTCAGGTCCAGCTAATAGTAAGAGTTTTGGAACAGGAGATGATAAGAACTTCTCTGAGAGACCTTCGTACCTGCAACATTGTTCAAATCGTAAACTATGTTTTGCATTCGGATTCATAACGCTAACTCTTGTAACTAATTATCCAAACCTAAAAGTCTTAGGTTATGAAGGTCATACCAGCCTTTCCAATATTGCTCTGTTTCCTCTAGCCGTGTCCGGTAAACGTAGCTGGACAAAGGTTAGTATCCACTCATTAGGAAGTGAATAACTCGAAACGTTGATGTCAGTAACAGAGATACGCACCAGTGCTTTGAATCATCATATTTGAGAGTTGTGGGAATGGAGACACGAGCAGAATCAATGTTCCTTAATGACCCTCCTCTAATGCTGTATTCAATCTGCAGAGATTATACATTACTTTAGAGATGGCAGACCCAACAAAAAACACTTATTACAACAAAGTCAGTTGTTGTTTGCAGCTTATAGGTATAATGGTTTTAGACTAAAACAATCTTCAAATTTATGCTAAAATCCAATCTTGAAAGAAGAAGCATTCAACAAAATAAAAGATTACAGATAAAAGGCCACAAGTAAAACACTAATTATTAATGCGCATAAAAATGCTAGATATATTGTTTGTACATACAATCAAGCGTTTAAAAGTTGCTTACCGCTTTTTCGATGCTGGGAAAATGTTGCATTCTGTTCGAAAGAATTTTCTGCATGTGAATCAACGAGGCAACAGCGGTACCCTGCAACAATAGTACTCTGGTCAGTTCATCTCACAAGAGTGCAGACCAAGTGAGAAACAGATGAGACTTTTCTATAAGAAAGCAAACCTCAACAACATCCACAACGACAAGCCCAGCCAAACTAGGTAATGTTTTGTTTGCAGCAACTTGCACAGCGACCGAACCTCCCATGCTGTATGTTGATAACATGAAACCAACTCATGAAATTAAAATACTTTTATCCTACAAGTTTATGCATGCGTATATCACAACAATCCTTTACCAAAGGGATCCTGATACAAGCAGTAACTAAGAGAGTTAAAAGGATTGTTACCATTTAGTATTTACTGAGGTTACAAATTAACCAAGGCCATTGTGAGAGTAAACCATGGTTAATTTAGGTTATATCTCTAGTCTTTTCTATATAAGTTGTCTTAGAGTAAGGGAGGGGAATATGGAGTATTTTGTGGAGTCTAAGGGGGAGTGGGAGGAGCTTCATTAACAAAATCCTCACGTCTCTTGTAATTCTGGTTTGATTATCTATAAAACTCTATTTCTATTTCCTACACGTATCAGATCCACACTAAAGATTTGAAGTCATAAACCATAGGTCCAGTAGACGAAATATAGATCAAGAACTACGAGAAAACTTTACCAATGTATGATCACATACATATAAACACACACACGACTACAGAATTATCTTACACTAAGTGATAAAAATGTGCA
The DNA here is from genome assembly GCA_028015245.1 of Cardamine occulta. NCBI lineage: Eukaryota > Viridiplantae > Streptophyta > Magnoliopsida > Brassicales > Brassicaceae > Cardamine > Cardamine occulta. The sequence continues at coordinate 10,103,411 of CM051391.1, forward strand.
TACGAGTTATCTTAAGCTTTAATATATATCTTAAGCATACGAATCACTGGCGCACTATAAAAATATTGATGTACTTACCAGCCAAATACACTTAAAGACAGTTCAAAAACAAAAACCGATATGAAAAATAAAATGGAATAGAAAAAAACCTGTGACCAACTAGAATAATAGCTGGGGGAGATTCTCCATACAGTTCCTTAACCACAGCCAAAACATCATTGCTCATTTTCTGCCATATCCATCTTATTACATCAGTCTCAATCCTCAAACACCAGCTAATGTATAATCATACTTTATAAAGAAAAGAGATGTTATACCTCGAGCGATAACTCCAATTCATTCTCTGAAACCGATTTACCGTGTCCTCTCAAGTCCATCGCAACCACACGAGCTTTCTCCTTGATTTTACTTGCCACTATAGAAAATGAGAGCCTAGCAAAATCATATGAAACTGTTTCATATACACATTCAACCACAAATCAAACTGAAACCACAACAAAATACAAGTCATTGAACACAAGAGGATAAAAAACACACACCCAGAGTAACCACCACCATGAAGACAAAACACTACAGGTCCTTCACTTCCTGCCATATATACATGAAATACCTAAAAAATGATACAGTTCCATTAGTAAACAGAGTGAACTTTAAACTAAACGTTCTGCAAATTTTTAAGATCAATTCGTTAAACGTTACATCGTCAGAGCCAGTGATTGATATATCATCTTCTTTATCAAAATAGCTTGACCAATCTATAGGCGAATATTTCTCTAAAGAACTCCTGAAAAAACAAAACCAATTCAATGTAAAATTCACACAGTTCACTGACATATATATACGTTAAAATTGCCAAAAATAAAGAAAATAATCAGAATCAGTATTCGAATTGACGAACGTAGAAGGAGGACGAAGAGGACGAGAGGCGAAGACAGACGCTGGAGCTTCTATTGGTTCTCCATGTTCATCTGAGGTATCTTCGCGAAGAGGATTTAAATTTGAAGAAGAATCCATCGTTGAAAGCTTTTCAGGTCGTGAAATTTAGAACAGATCACAAACGAATCACAGCTCACAGATCTTCAGTTTACACTCTTCTTCTACAATTCGCTTTTCTCCATTTTTGCGTTTTCTCGAATTCAATAGGAAGATGACACATCGACTGACGTAAATTAAGTATGGGCCTACATATTATTGGGCCTAAATGGTTCATAAAAACTCTAAATGTTAAATAATAGGAGTCAGAAAACAATTCATAATCATCACCTTAATAAAAAAAATAACCCCTACAATTATTATTTCAGTTCAATTTTATCAAATTTTATATAATTCATAATACAATTGATGTGTGCTTTTATGTTTATTTTTAACATAAGAAAGATGCTAAAGCATTTCAATTTCCACTAGAATTAAACAATTCTCACTTACATGTTAGAAACTCACACTAATACATCTATTACACTTATTTACACACAAAACAACAATGTGAGAATTATCAAATGAGGGTCTTTATGATTTTCCTTAACTCAACATAACTATATACCACTCCTCCAAGTCTTTTACTGCAAACGCTAGACTTAACTAAATAAATACAAACGAGCTTCCAACTTATCTAGTAATTGAATAGGTTTTACGAAGTCTCCATCTCTGGTGAGTAGGATAAGCTTGCATGGTTTTCTAAAGTCCCTAACATACTTAACATAAACTAACAAAAAAGAACTAACAAAATATATGAGGTATCTCCATTGAGTGTCAAAAATGTTTTGATGTATTTTACTTTATGGTGTGTCACCATTTACTGAAGTGATGTATAAATCATATAATGTGTGCCAACAACTTGAGATTGATATTTAAATATAATTATGGTCATAATTGATGTGACATATTTCGTACATTTTTATATTTTCTATATTTTTTTAATCAGTAACTCTTCTTTTTCTTTTTAATTTCATTTTAAATAACTAATATTTAGTTGAAAAACATATATCACTATAATGTTTATTTTCTTTCTAAAAATTAGAATCTTTTATGTAAAAAAAATTACATTTTTTTATTGATTTCTCTTGATATAGTTTATTAATACAACATCTCTAAGAAACTTGAAGCATTGAATTCTGTTTTCCGTGAGTTTGTTGGTATGTTGCTTCGAATAACAAACAATTACTAATTTTCTGATTTAGTAAGATTCAATTTTATTTGTTTCTACAAGTTATTTTCATTAATTAACTATTGGGGTTTATTTTTCTAATTTATTATGATTCAATGTTTATTTAAATAAGTTCAGTTTATTTAACTTTTTAACTAAATATTTTTAATCTACTAATGAATAAATAAATTTCACAAACACTCTAAAATAAGAAATTTAATGAATCATGTGATTTTAAATTTAAAAGTTTAAAATAGTAGATAATGTGTCATAATTTTAGATATTCAAGCGATGATATGACAACATAAAACAAATTCATATTTATATATTATTGTTGAGAAAATCTTTCAAAAAATGTAGAGATGCTTATCGGCTAGGTTGCACCGAGACAGATACGAGGACAAGAAACGGGGACGGCACGGGGACGGGAAACAGAAAATTTAAAATTTTTAGGAAACGGGTACGGCATGGGTACGGCAACAATAATATAAGAAAAATATTCATAAGTTTAAGATAGAAAGATAGTCATTAGTCACAACATAAAAATAAAAATTCTTTAGTTTAATTTAAAAGCAAACTATAAAATAATCTATAGTTTGAATTGTGAATTTTGATCGATTGTTTTTAGGAGGTGAAGAGTTTAAATTTTTTTCTATTTTAAAAAATAAATTAAAAATGCATGTTTTAAATACATCAAAAATATATTACAAATACATGGTTTTTACATCGAAACGTTTCGGATACGCTGTCCCCGTTCTGCCTTGCCGTCCCTATCATCGCCTCACCGTCCCTGATATGTAGAAACATTTTGGGGACGTTTCTGCACCGTTCCGCTGTAGTCTCCGTCTCTGGAACGTCCTCGGTACGGGAATGTCGTCAAAATTGCCGTCTCCGTGCAACCTACCTCATCGAGAGGCTCTGATAGAGTTTTTTCATAAAATTTTCATTAAGAAAAATAAAAGGTGAGAACCAATTTTACATGTAGAACCTCATGTGTATCCCATGTAATGGGACACATGGCATGGTTCAGTTTTTTTTTAATAAATTAAATACACCATAGTTTAAGATATTAAATTAAAAATTTTATGTTCTTATTTATTATTTATAAAAATTTTATAAATCACTAAACAAAATTATCTATCTATCAAGTTCCATTATACTTAAAATTTAATTAGACATTAATATTTTATTTTAATTTTTATTTGTTAAAATTAATATAATAATATTAAATTAGTAGTTTTTAGTTGACATAATAATATTAAATATTAGAAAAATATGAGCACTTAAAAATCAAAATAATATTTTGACATTAAAAAAAATCATGTCTAAAATTTTCTTATTTTTTAACTGATTGTGTTAAGAAAATATAACTCTTTGGTTATATTATTTAATAATGTAGCATTATAATATTGTAATTAACTTAACTAATATTAATAATTTTATTATTAACAAAATTATAGATTATATAAATAAATATAATCAAATTACACAATTGAATATAATTAAAATGTAGTTTGATAAGTTTAATGAAAAATCGAAATCTTGTACCAATGGAGGTAAAAAATGAAAGTAAGGTAAGGTTCTTGAATTTAAAAATATTTGAAATGTCAATATTATATTAATGAGAAATTCAAAGAATATCTCACCAATGAGGATGCTCTAAATATCACTCTGGTTTTTTTCATTTTCCTATTTTGCAATTTATGCTACACTATTATCTTTTTTCTATTTTTTAATCTATAAAGACAACAACAGACCCCCTTGGCCCTTCTTACCCTACACTCTATCTTATTTCTTCAATTATTTTGCCACCAAAAGAAAACGAAACCTTGATAAGAAAAAAAGCCTTATATTATTCATTACATCAAAACCCTTCTCTCTCCCATTTTGGAATTGAATTCAGACTCCTTTGGTAATTCTCACTTTTACTTAAAGATTATTATGATCTTGTTCAAACATAGATTTTTGTAATTATCAGTTTCAAGCTCTTCTCTTCTATTTTCTCCATCTATTTCTGTCCAGAATTTACTATGAAACTCTAGCCTTTACATCGTAAATTTTCAGTTGTTATTACTATCCAACCACAGAGTTGCTTCTGTAACTGAAAGCTGTCTAAAACCATGACACATCTCAGTTTTTACATGCAAAAATTTCAAACTTTTTCCTTAATCTGATCTCTTTCTTGGATTTTTTTTTTCCATTTGTCATGCTACTTTCAAGCTTTCATAATGTAAAAGCCCTTTTACTATTGCTTTTTAATGCTTTCATTTAAAGTTTATGGATCTTGTTGTTGCATGTGTTTTAAACTCTCTCTATATAATCAGAGAATCCTAAACTCATTAGGTAAGTAAAGATGCAGAACGGTCACATGGAGACTGAACTTTAAACTCAAATGGTAATGTTTCATCTTTCTATATCAAATCTTTAATATTTCTATATATTGTTCTTAACATAGAACTTTGGTACTAATTAAAAATGAGAATTTGGTTTGGTCAGCAATTGTTGTAGACTAATTTAGTAGTTAATTTCCGTCTAACAAAAACTCATTCTTCAACTGAATCGGAGTAAAATTGTTCATAGAGAGCTTCTTAAACTGTTCTCATAGTCCTTCGAGATATATTTTTTTTAAATGGTATTTGTCAATCTTTTTAGTTTTTTAGTAATCTAGTATGATTAATTGAATTGATATATATTTGCATCTTGAGTTTTTTTTCTTTTTCTCATAGTTCATATATTTGTAGTGTAACCTTCTAAATTAGCTCATTATTTCAACTGTTAACTTAATAATGCAATAAGATTGAAAATGATGTTAAGCAAAATAAAATTTAAGTTAGTTAGTTGTTTGATGATACTTGTTAACGAAATTTTCAGGTTGGAAATGAGAGACTTCCTCAAGTAACATGGCAAAGGAAGTTGAACAGCAAAGTGAAGAACCCTTGTGAATTCAAGATGACTACAAGAGATGTTCTTCATCTGGTACTATTCTTTTATAGTTGGCTAATTCAAGATGACAAAAGATTTAAAGACAAAGATTTATTTAACGTTTGGATATTAAAAACTTGTTTCTCTTTCTCTGTGGTTTTTTTTCTAAAGTTTCCAATAGGTTACAGATTGTGGCGTCACACTAAAGAAGAAGAAGCAAAAGGAAAAGTAATTTTTCTTTGTTTCATTGCTTTATATCCACACAAAATTGAATCATTTGCGCTTTTAATTAGTACTAAATTTCTGAAAGTTTCGATTTGGATTAGGTTTCGATCTATGATATCTTCAAAAAGCGCAATGTAACAGGAGACCATGGTGTTCCTTTAGGTGGAATTGGGTATGTATAAACACACACCATAAGATTTATTTTCTAGTAAGCAACATTTTGATCTCCTCTAGTAATGTTGTTAATACATACACGAAATCGCGCGTATTTATTTAGCTCTGGAAGCATTGGAAGAAGTTACAAAGGTGAATTTCAACAGTTCAAGCTCTTCCCTAAAGTTTGTGAAGAAAATCCAATCCTCACAAACCAGTTCTCTGTAAGTCTCTCTTGTACTTACACTTTTAACACCAAAGACTTTCGCATCTTGAATGATTCTTGATTACATCTTTAATGATTATAGGTTTTTGTTTCGAGACCCTGTGGTGTGAATTACTCAACTCTTCTATGCCCAACAGAGCCAGAATCTGTAAAGTAACCTTTCCATGAATTGAACACAAACTTTCTTGCTTTATTAACCTATGTTATCGATGCAGCGGTAAAACAGAGGATTTAGGGATAGACTCATGGGACTGGAACATGAAAGGGGACAAATCTACATATCATGCTCTATATCCCAGGTCTTGGTCTGTTTACAACGGTATAAAAATGATATAATCATGGTTCATTATAGATCAAGATGTTTCAGATTCATGATTGATATAAGGTTAGATAAAATGTCTTGACTTTGGAGAACAGAACCTGACCCTGAACTCAGAATAGTTTCTCGTCAAGTCTCTCCTTTTATACCACATAACTACAAGGAAAGCAGTTTACCGGAATCGGTTTTCACCTTTACGGTAAGAATATTCCGAGAAGAAAAAAAGAATATTCTTTTTTTTTTTTTATCTCAGAACATCATAACAGTTTTATGCTTTTTTGGGTTTACAGGTGACTAACCTTGGAAAAGATGAAGCAACGGTTACTTTGCTGTTTACTTGGGAAGTAAGTAATCTCAAACCAAACGAAATCTAATCTCTTCATATCTTTTATGACCTTTTTTTTTATCTGTGTATGTACTTAGAACTCAGTGGGAGGAGCTTCAGGTTTAACTGGAGAACACATGAACTCAAGAATACTGTAAGAATCTTCACTCAAATCTATATTTTCAGAGCTTCTAGTCTTTGCTTCTGACACAAGAAACTTTTTTTTAATGTGATAAATTAGAGAGAGAGATGGAGTAGCTTTACATCACAAGTAAGTCTCTTTTACTTGAGCTTTGAGTGATTGAAAATTCCTCTGTTTTTTTATTCATTTAGCCAATTTGATTGGTATGTTAATTCACTTGCAGGACGGCCAATGCACATCCACCAGTTACTTACGCCATTTCGGCGTAAGAAACGGAGGATGTTAGTGTCTCAGAGTGTCCATGCTTCTTAGTTTCTAGTCATTCTCCTAATGAAGTCACAGCAAGAGATATGTGGGATGAGATTAAAAAGGTTTAATCTTTTCCCTTTGCTTTCTCCGCAATGTTCTTTTGAATCTATTCAGAGAAAGGTTTTAAATATTTTTCTCTTTCAGAACAAATCATTCGATGGGTTAACTAGTGAGCAAGGCTCGCCTTCGAGACCTGGAACATCTATCGGAGCAGCCATAGCTGCTAAAGTGAAGGTTCCTCCAGGTTGTGACCGCACTGTCACGTTTTCACTCTCATGGGACTGTCCTGAGCTACGGTTCATGAAAAGACTTACCACAGGTGTGTGACCTTTTGATTCAAATTTTTGCATGTATACACATTGTTTCATGATTCACCTAATGCACAAAATTCTATGGCAACTTAGGCGACGCAGCAGTGAAAATGGCTCACGACGCTATTCTTAGTACGTGCACAATTTGCTTTTGTTTTCGGTTACTTCTTTGGTTCTACTTCTATTGCATAAATCTCATATGATGTTTCTTCTTCTTGAAAAAAAACAAAACAAGATTATGTTGATTGGGAGCTTCAGATTGAATCATGGCAAAGCCCTATTTTTCAGACACTTCACTTCCTGATTGGTAAACTCTATTTTCCCTTCAAGCTTCTCTTCTTCTCGGCAATTGATAACCAATAAATATTATAGGTACCGAGTTACTCTATTCAATGAACTATACTATTTCAACTCTGGAGGAGCTATATGGACATGTATAATTAGTTAACTTACAAACAAACAGCTCAAGAGAACTTTAGACTCTTTCATTGATTTCTCTTTCTTGTTTTTCATTAACTATAGATGGCTTGCCTTGCAAGCAAACCATAGAAAGAAGCAAGATTTCAAATGCAGAACAGAACAACAATGCTAGGAAACAACATCTTTCAGAAAATTAATGCGGTTTGTGATCAGATTCATTCTCCTCAGTCCTCGAACGCGGAAGAGAGCATTGGACAATTCATTTACCTCGAAGGAATTGAATACCTAATGTACAACACTTACGATGTTCACTTCTACTCTCATTTGCACTTCTTGCTCTCTTCCCTAAACTCGAACTCAGCGTCCAAAGAGACTTTGCAGCAACGGTTCTGATTCAAGATTCCACCAAGAAACAGATCATGAGCTCAGCCGAGTGGGTTCCAAGAAAGCTTATTGGATCAGTTCCTCATGATATATGTCTAAACAATCCTTGGCACGAACTCAATGCATATAACTTCTTCAACACGGATCGTTGGAAAGACTTGAACGCCAAGTTTGTTCTTCAAGTCTACAGAAACGTGGTTGCGACCAACGATGAGAGCTTTGCAAAAGCCGTTTGGCCATCTGTTACACCGCGGTTGCTTATGTAGATCAGTTCGATAAAGACGAAGACGGGATGATAGAGAATGAAGGGTTTCCGGATCAGACGTATGACGCTTGGCGTGTTGAAGGCGTTAGTGCTTATTGTGGTGGTCTTTGGGTCGCTGCTTTACAATCTGTGTCTGCGTTTGCTAGTATTGTTGGAGAAAACGCTGTCGCAATTTACTTCAATGCAAAATACGAAAAGGCAAAAATCGTTTACGAGAAGCTATGGAACGGTTCTTACTTCAATTATGACGATAGCGGTAGCGGTTCGAGCTTTTCAATTCTTGCTGATCAATTGGCTGGACAATGGTAAGACTGCGTTTGCGTTTCTGATTCTCAATCGCAAACGCTAATGAAGTAGCGGTTTTTGAGATTTTTTTTTGTAGGTATGCGAGAGCGTGTGGACTAAAGCCAATAACGAAAGAAGAATGGATCAAGAAAGCATTGGAGACGATCTATGAGTTTAATGTGATGAAAGTGAGAGGAGGGACACGTGGCGCAGTGAATGGAATGTCACCAGATGGACAAGTGGACACGAACTCGTTGGTTTCAAAAGAGGTTTGGGCTGGGACTACTTACTCTGTTGCAGCTTGTATGATTCAAGAAGGTGAAAGAGACAAAGGGTTTAAGACAGCAAGTGAAATCTGTGAAGCTGTTTGGTCTGCTCGTGGTCTCTGGTAATAAATAAATAAACTCACACTTTCTACTTCATTAGACAAAACAAAAGTTTCAAAATCTGTGTGTTTTGTTGCAGTTGCTCGTTTCAGACACCAGAAGCGTGGAACATGAATGATGAGTACAGGTCATTATGTTATATGAGACCTCTTACTATATGGGCAATACAATGGGCATTGACACAAACACAATCTTTTGGAGAAGAGAAGCAAAAGTTTATGGCAAGAGATGGAGAAGAAGAGAGTGATTTGTTGTTAAGACAAGACAAGGGATTTAAAGATATGGCTTGTTATGTGAAAATGGTAAAGAGCAATGAATACAAAAGCCGCCTTCAAGACACGTATGAGGCTGTCCTCAAGACACTTGGCATATAATCCTCTATAGGCCTCAAATTGATATAAGTACAATGTTTGTAAATCAAATGTTATTCTCTCTTTTCTTGTTTAGTGAGAAACAAACTCTAGAATTATGATAATAATAAGGCTCACGAGCTTACCTACTAAATCTTTTGAAGCGTGGACCAACGAATTAAAATATAATAGCTTAACCATAAACAAACAATTCAACAGCTTTATGGTTGACAGAGATTACAATGAAGCATTCAAGGAGGATTCAAGAGACGTCGAAGATCCAACGTTTAATAAGAAACTGTCTTTAGACTCCATAAGCGCAAGTGTAAACAGGTCTAAAGACTTGGCAACATTGCTGATTCTCTTAACGTGGAGCTGCATAGACCTGGCTTGCATCTAATTATTTTAAATATTACATTGGTGTAACTTGGACCAGAAAATTTTATTAATTTAAAGAGGTTATTAATTTAGAATATTAATTGATAGAAGTTCTACTGTATTTTCTTCATCCATTTGTACCAATTCCAAAAAAATACCATAAAAACAAGTTTTGTAAACAATATTAGCAATCTAATTCTCACTCTCACTCTCATCTAGAAGCTCTTGATTTCACTAATTTTGTCTCCGTGCGAGAGAATAATGTGACCTTTGCTTGGAGTATCCTTTGACATCAATACCAAAACCCACATAGCTTGTGATATTCTAAAGATCAAACAAATAAAAACGCTTACCAACTAGGATTTTCAATCTCTTGACATACATAAATCACTTCAATAATATGGTAAACTACTTATGCATAGGTACGATATAAACACATATGTATCTTTATTCTTATGGTACATAACATAAATGACACATTGTACGATTGATTTCTCCATTGTGTATAGGTATTGTAGGAATAGACTTCTCATCTAAGGCTCAAAACCGGCCATGCGACAGGAGAAGGTAGAGCAGAGCGAATCACAGGGACCCTTCTTACCTCTGTGAACACTTCATTGAGTCGAGCTGCTTGACTCATCACCCGCGACACTTTCTGCACAGATCATAAACAAACCAAAGACGTGATAACGATAGAAGAAAAATTCGGCATGGATTTATCTAAAATCTTACAACTTCCAAGAACATATTAACTACAAAATCTATCCTTAATATAAGCCATCAAAGAACAATCATTTAGCTAAACCATACTTGAAATTCTATACCTCAACCTCAAGTCAGACCAATTGCATCAACACAACATAGAGTAAAGCTGAGTCCTAAAACGAATCAATCCAGAACATTTTAACAACAAAACCTATCTTTAATATAAGCCATGAAAGGAAAATGATTTAGCTAAACCAAACTTGAAATTATACAGGTCAAGTCAAACCAATTGCATCAACACAAACATAGAGAAAAGCTGAGTCCTAAAAAAACGAATCAATCCAGACAAAACTAGCTTCAATGTTAATATAGCAAACCTTATCGTCAATTGCAACTTTAAGATAGAAAACCAAACTTGAAATTTGCATCAACGCAACACAATAGAGTAAAGCTGACTACTAAAAACGAACTAATCTAGACTAGCTTCAATGTTAACACAAGGTTCAATGTTAATAAAGTTTACCTTATCATCAATCGTAACTTTAAGATGGAACCTTTGAGCTTTCTTTTTCTTTTTCATATTATACAATCTGCGACCCAAGAGAACTAAACCCATCACAGCTGCAGCCATAGAAACAGACCAAACAGGACCAATCTTAAACACAGAGTACTTAAGAAGCACAAGTGGCATCTTCCACCACACAATCTCTCTACTTTTAACCTCACTCTCATCACCACATCTCATAGCTCCAACTTCTTCACTAGATACAATCTCTTCTAGACCATTCACAATCTCAGAATCTCCAGAAACCAATTCATTTCCTCCAGAATCAGACCAAGACTTTCTAATATCCTCAACAGGTTCTTCAAAACCAGATTGATTCTCAACGTGTCTTCCATCAGACACTTCAAGGTCATCTGATTCGGATAAACACTTGCTCTCAAAATCACTCAACCTAACCTCACTAGAAACTCCAATTTTCGAATCATAAATCCCAAATTCATTTCTAACACAAGCATCACCCGATTGATCAACCACAACCGGAGGCTCCAACCCGTAATCGACCCGGGAAGAATCACCCGGTTCAATTAAACCGGATTGACTCAAATCAGTGGTTGTATCGGCAGAGAAATGATCAGAAAGAATCATACCATCATCGATTACACTTGAACTCTTCGATTTCTGATCCGATGTGATTGAATCAGTTGATTCGGAGTCAGAGCCATGAAGTACCTCCCAATCAAGCAACTCATCATCCATAATAATCAAAGATTTCGGATTTGAATTGCAAAAATAAAAAATCGGAAACCCTAATGATAGATACCCCCAAACCCCAAAATTTGCAGTACAGAGCGGTTGATGATGATGATCAAAAATAAGGTTCTTATCCACTTTCGAGAGAGTGATCACGTGGAGGTATTTAATTGGCTGACGTGTCACTCTCAATGACAACTAGATTCGGCATTAAAAGTAAAGTAGGGTGAGAAAGTTATGTAGTATGGTATTTTTCGATCGGGAAAAATGTTAAATAAAGGATGAACTTTCAAAAAGCATTTAAATCATAAACTTGTTGTTGATTTTCCTTTCTGAAATTAACTCAACCCTTGATTTCTTCAATAAATCATAAATATACTACTGACTGATCTTAGATGTTATCTTGGTTATAACGCAAACATAGTTACATACATATTAATATAACTTATCAATAAATCTCCAAATTAAAAAAAAAATTATAAACGAGGTGAGATTTACTGTTCTTCTTCACTATGTATAATAAAAATGTAGATTAATAAATGTGGAAAAAATATATAATATAAGTTATCAATAAATCCCCAAATAAAAATGTTATATGGGTTGTGTTAACTATATATAATAAAATGTGGATTAATTGTGTACATATATCTTTTTAATTAATCCATATTTTTAGTTATTTTATTTTAATTAATTGTGTAATAGTAATAATAATAATAATAATAATAATAATAATAATAAAATCCCCACCAAAATAAAAATAAAAATCCTCACTAGTTTTAACTAATTATATATATATATATAACACTAAAATGTAGTTGTGGTTCAATGGTAGAGTGTATGTTATGTGTCCATAAAGGTTAGCAGTTTGTTTCCTCATTATCTCAATTTTTTTTTAATGAAACGACATCGTTTTGGTTGAACGGAGAATGTTAACGGAAATTTAACGACATATTCGAAATTGTCAACTCAACGAAACTTCACTATTTTATCAAAAAGTCAAACCAAACTTTATAATTTAAATGACATTTTGAAAGTTCATACTTTTTCGTTTACAATTTGAAAATTCATGTTTTTTTTTTTTGACATTTTTACTTTTTTCGATTTGTCCTTTTTTCTGAACACCGAGTCAATTTCGTAAATATCCAATATTTTAATAACCGGATTAGACCAGCCGGTTCAATTGGTCCGACCATGACCTAAAAATCAAGGAGAGTCTCAATTTCTTGTCCGTCGTGTTTCTGTTCCCGTCGTCTCGCTTCACCTCTACGCTGCAGAGATTTGTCAACAGCTGCTATGGATAGATCTGTGAATCTTCTTGATTTAGCTTTAGGGTTTGATCAGCAGCTAGCTGAACTATCGCCATTAAGTGGAAAAGTAGTATTGATCGAGGATTGTGTTGAAACGAGTGGTTCGTTTGTGATTCACCAGCTGATGAAACGTGTTCTCTCCTCTCAATCCACAGACGCTCTTATCTTTCTTGCCTTTGCTCGCCCTTTTTCTCATTATGATCGAATCCTCCGTAAACTGGTAAAGATTGCATCTTTTTTTTTTTCTCTCGTTTCTGTCCATGTTCAAAATCAGTGTTTAATTTTGACCTACGAAAGATTCTAAGTGTTTAAACATTGTTTAGGGATGCAATTTAGCTACCCAAAAGTCGAACAATCGATTGGTTTTCTTTGACATGCTTATGATCAAGTGCTCAGGTGAGACTCTCAGGTAAAATTGTTGTTCTCCTTGTTATTTGATTCTTCATGATTACTCTTTCCTCACAAGGATTTTGAAACTGTGAAAGTGTTAAGTTTTCTTAAGGAAGAGAGAAGTAGAGTTTCTTCAATGCTTAATGTCACATTAGGAACAAGTTAGTAAGAGGGTTAAACATACTTAATAGGAGGATCTTAGATTTTGGATAATTTGGAAGCACCTCTAGAAAAAATCTCCTAACTTGTGGTTTCCGTTTTGGTGATCTCTATTGTTTTGATCATTGGTTCTTCTTTGTAAGCAACTGTCTCTGTTCTCTGCAAATCAGATTCTAAACTTATCAGGAAGTTGTATTTGTGAAACCCAAATGATGAGCTTTGGTGAAGCTAGCTTAGATTCTTATCTTCAGATTTTACTTATATTATTAAACAGAATTTGATTTCATCTACTTGTAATGGACGTTTCATTGTTTTGTGTTGCCCTCTTTAATCATTTTTAGTTAGGTGCCAATGACTCTGTTAATGAGATTTGAAAATACTTTCTTTTGGTGAAATTCTTTATCAGATGGTGAAGAAATGGGAGATAATGCAAGTTCAGTTGCGAAACTATTTCGGGAGATACAAGAAACAGTTCGAAAGTTATGCAGTCTAACTAATAGTAACATAACCGTTATGGTGGATGACATGTCTCTCCTGGAAATCGCTGCTACTGGTAGCAATTCAGATTACGTCTTCGACTTTCTGCACTACTGCCACACCTTAACTTCCGAAAGCGTAAGCTCCTGCTCTAACCCTTTCTGAAGTACTTTATAGGGTTTTTTTCTTCTTGTGAGTCTTGACGGGCGATCTTTTTTTTTTCTCTAAATACAGAATTGTTCATTGGTCATTCTGAATCATGAAGATATTTACTCAAGCATGGAGAGACCTGCATTTTTGCTACAGATGGTGTGTCTTGCAGATGTTGTGATAAAGACAGAACCTTTAGCCTCTGGTTTAGCTAATGATGTCCATGGCCAAGTAATTCCCTATTCTCTTTTTTTCTTCGAATCATAAACTGAAACTTTTTTTTTGATGATTTATTGATGACTCTACTGGCTTATTGCAATACAGTTGACTGTTCTGAACAAGGGGATAAGCAATTCAGGTCGAGGAAGCTCAAGGAACAAGTTGCAGAATTTTCAATTCCGGATCAAGGAGAATGGTATCGATTATTTCTATCCTGGTTGCAGAAGCTGAGGATTAGAGACCTTTTGAGAGTTGCAGAATTCAATTGTTTTTGCAAAGAATTAGGGTAAAAGAGTCTGTACTCTAGTCAACAGTTTTTCCAAGTGTCTTCTGGTTGTTTATTTTATGACTTTACTTTAGCTATGAATCAAATACCAAGACGCAAACGCTATAGTTATAACTCGGTGAGTCTCCCACAACATAAATAAGACTTACAAAAAAGCATAAAATTGTAAACTACTATGCACAGGAATAACGCAAGTACATTTATCTCTATTCTTCTGGTACACATAACTTGATGAGACATTGTATGATCGGCTTCTCATCTAAGTCTCAAAAGCGGCCATGCGCCAGGAGATGGCAGAGCAGGGCGGATCACAGGGACCCTTCTTACCTCTGTAAACATTTCATTGAGTCGAGCTGCCTGGTTCCTCGCTCGTGACACCTTCTGCATAGTTCATAAAACAAACCCAAGTCTGGATAATCACAGAAGAAAACATTTCCAAAGGAACAAAATTGACCAAAACCAATCTTGAAAGTTGAAATATACAGCTTGGCCATCAGTCAAAGTTTACTTAGCATCAACGCAACCAAAACAGAGTAAAGCTTACTCCTTTACTCAATCAAGACTAGAGTAGCTAAATCAATCAAGCAAAATGATAACACAAAAGCTAAAAAATCAACTTCAATGTGAATATAATGTACCTTATCATCAATTGTAACTTGAAGATGAAACCTTTGAGCTTTCTTTTTCATATTAGGTAGTCTGCGTCGTCCCAAGAGAACTAAACCCATCACAGCTGCAGCCAAAGAGACAGACCAAACAGGACCAATCTTAAACACAGAGTACTTGAAAAGCACAAATGGCATCTTCCACCACACAATATCTCTACTTTTAACCTCACTGTCATCACCACATCTCACAACTCCAACCTCTTCAGTAGATACAATCTCTTCACCACCATTCACAATCCCAGAATCTCCAGAAACCAATTCATTTCCCCTAGAACCAGAGCAAGACTTGCTTAAACCCTCAATAGGTTCTTCAACACAAGATTGGCTCTCGAGATCGTTTGATAAACATTTGCTCTCATCATCTACTTCACCATCTCCAGAAGTTGCAGTTTTCAAATCATAAATCCCTAATTCGTTTCTAACACATGCATCACCCAAAACCTCTACCTGATTCGGAGTCTCTGACCCGTAATCGACCCGGGAAGAATCACCCGATTCAATTAAACCGGATTGGCTCAAATCGGAGGCAGAGAAATGATCGGAAAGAATCATACCGTCATCGATCACATTTGAACTGTCCGATGTGATTGGATCTGTTGATTCAGTGTCAGAGTTATGAATCAGCTCCCAATCTAGTAACTCATCTTCCATGATGATCAGATTTTGAATTCCAACAAAAAAATGCTTAGAACCCTAATGAAATAGCCCAAGGTTCTTTTATCAACTTGCTATAGTCGAAAGAGTGATTACGTGGAGATATTTAATTGGCTACGTGTCAATGGCATGCGTGTCTCTCAGGTAACGTACGGTGAGATGTGTGGCATATTACGCTTCGTCCGGTTTAATAGTTTTATTTTTTTAGTAGTGAAAATGGAACCTAATTTAAAACCAAATGATCCGGTTCAATTTATGTTAAACAGTCCAGCACCAAAGTCTAATCTTTAACCAAATCTGATCACAATTTACTTGGATTGAACCAAAGTTATCAACTTTAATTCAATATTTTCAAATATGATTTACACATTTTTTTTAAAACATAAACTGAAGTAATAATACTATATTTGTTTTTGGTCAAAATCTAACCGTATTATAATATGATTCACATGGATTCATTTTCCTAGATCTAAATATAGTTTTATTTCATTTGCATTGTTTCTTCTATTAAGATGGATCACCATTATATGTATTTATAATATATAACATAAACAACATTGTATTCATATGAGATCATTGGCTACATATTGATGTATATTCCACAACTTGATTGAACTTATCGATTTAAGTTATACACAATTTTCTACTCGCTTTATAAAGCATAATGATTTTAAGATTACTTTAAAAAACATTCCATATGTGTTTGCTTGAGAACACTAGTACTTCTGAATATGAATGTGTAACCTGTTTATAATCAAATGTTTGTGTGTATATGATAAATATCATGTTCATGCATGCATATACCAACCATTTGACTTTTTAGTTTTTTAGGATAAAATTATCCTAAATTGGTATTTTCTTGAGGTAATAAAAAACATGTTCAATCTCATTCCAATGTTTTTACATAGAGGTGAATTGAGTCTTGCTAAACAATTTAATGGTAAATGATATATCTTATCGAATAATTTTGCAATATACAGAATCAAATCTCTTCATTTTTACGTAGTTGGTATCAATCATTTTCAATATTAAATGATTTAACAACCATTGAGAGTACCAATAAAATTACCTCAAAGGTTTTTAATTTATTTATTGTTGTTCACATGTGAACATAGATTGTACATTGTTTCTTTTCTAAAGATCTTTTCTGGTATATCAATCTTCTTAAATTTTTAAATGTATTCATTCGTCAGTTAGTTGTCTTATGATTTCTTTCTACATCAAACATAACATATTAATGAGGTAATGACAACAATTAAATATTAATAAAATAATGGCAAGCAAAGCAATTAAAATAATGACAACAAAGATTGCAAAAATAAACCTTCGGCAGTGAGAATGGCTATCACTTTTGTTGCTTGCAACTAAACATTAACATCTACAGATTCATCAAATTTTTCACATTCACTTAAAAAGGTTGCAGGAGCACGAGAAACATCAAAACCAATATTATGGCTACATATTTCCAAAATAATTTGAATATCCGCAACTTACTTTTCTATTATGTTAAGAACAGTGTTTACCACGTTCAATGTGTCACATGTATAAAACGGTAAGAATATGGTATGGCTCATTAACTTTGTCGAAAAAACTAGCTTCATGATATACATTTTGGATCTGAAGAAGTTTTATTGGATACCCAAAACCACTAGCATGATGACTCTGCACAACAAAGACATCTCATGATACATAACAAACATTAATTTTTAGTGTTGAAGATCTATGTTGTTTACCTTATTAGTAAACTAGTACAATTTTAGTTCAAACTCATGCATACCATCTTCCAAAATTTTAATTTTATCATAAACACAAAATTAAATTTTTGATCTCTCTAATTTTTTTTTTCAAGGGCCATCCTCTGAAATATTGATTAAGATGATATTGTGTTTTACGACGAGAGCCAATAATCAATTCATGATTGGTATCTTGAATCATTATGTAAAAATTTATGTTTAGCAGATGAAAATAAAATTTATGTAGTATAATGTGAACACTTTGATATCATATGCTTTAGCAAAAACCCTCAATATATATCAATTTAGTATAAAATTACATATAGTAATCATTTCCCTTGGTGGATAAAATAATGAGGATCTCTCTTTATTGGTTGATGAATGTCATCTGCCAATATGCATTTGTAGTTTCCTTCTATAATCAAAAAAATTATTTTTAAATTAAAGAATCCTTGATTACAAGGTAAAATATATTGAGTTTGAATTGATCTTTAATTTGATTGTCTATTCACTTTGACGATGTTTTGATATCAACTAGATTTGATTTCTGTAGTGGATTTTCCGTAGACTCTAAAATTCCATGCTCTGCGAAAACTTTTGAATTTTATGTGTTTTGGCAGTTTTGATTTCACATAGGCCCGTTTAGGCCATGCAGACTCTGAATTTCATGTGTTTCTACAGTTTTGATTTCACCGTTTATGAATTTCAACGTTACATTTAGAAGTCAACTACTATATTTATAATGATGAAGTGTAAAATAGAAAGATTTCCTAAAGCTTTCAAACTTTTTCGATTAATGAATCATTCATTGTATAACAGTTTTATTGATGAATATAATTTTTATATTTATACAAAAAATTAGAAAGATTTAAATTGTCAAAAAAAAATTCAAACCAACATATTAAAGTGAACATAAACTCATAATTTCATATTGCAAAAACAGGCCTCATAGTGAAAGACTGAAAGTCATTGAGGTGGCATTTTAGTAATATTTAAGCGTTTGAGATGACATAGCTCAGGAGGGCTAACCACAAAAATAGTTGTCGGTGACTAACAGAGCCCCGTCGTTGGTTTCCCGATTTCTACTTCTCTCACCCAAATCTCCGGCTAGTTCCTCCGCCGATATACTCTTCGCTTAATCAGCCTCCTGGTTAACTCTTCTTCCATTTATAGCTCCCAGATTTAGAGAATTTCTTCAATTTTAGAACAATTGAAGCATCGGTTAGATCAATTTCAATCTTCATCTCCTATACAATCTTATTCAATATTCTTATTCTTCGTCTCAAATCTTGATCATTCGTTTCTGTGATTTGATTTTTGGAGGCTTCTCGATTTAATTTTGTGAGTTTCCTTACAGAAAAAACGTGTATTGGACATTTTGGTTTGGACATAGACACGTCTTTGTGCTTCATTACTCTATAGACATGTCTTAGTGTTTCTTCTACAAAGCAAAAGTCTTAGATTGTGTCTCTTATGTGTGTTTCAGGTGATTTTGATTTGTCTCTCTAGCCATGGACAAAGAGGTTACAAAGCTTGAAAATGATGACACAACTACATCAGTTGAAATCAAAGTGTTGTTATTCGCTAGAGCACGTGAGCTCACAGGTGTGCCTGATCTAACATTGAAGATGCCATTAGGTAGTACAACACAGAAATGTATGGATGAGTTAGTACTCAAGTTTCCAAGCTTAGAAGAGGTTCGTAGTTGCGTCGTTCTTGCTTTGAACGAAGAATATACAACCGATTCCGCCATTGTTAATCACAGAGATGAGTTAGCTATCATACCTCCAATAAGCGGCGGCTAATGCAGCATTTTGAATAATCCAAAATGTAAGAGTTAAGATTTGTAACAAACAATACAGAAAATCTCTGTAAGGAATAAAAACAGATGTGGGTTCTCTTTGACAATCATGACTTCTTCTTCATCATCTAGTCATTCTAACAATAAGAAAAGAAAGGGACTACTCGCTAGTGGTCTTGAATTGTTGTTGTTACTATCTAGTGCTGAACCAAGAACCCCTTCTACCATACTCCAAACTGGCTTCATTCGAGTGCCTTGATACTCCTGGTGGGGGTGGCTCTGCAAAAAGAGAAAAAAACGAGTTAGAAGGTTCTTGATTTCGTAATCTATGTTGAATTTGGCAAAGAGAAGCAGCTAAAATTCTCATTCATAACTCAGAAGCCAAACTAATGACGCATTGAGACTGCAAAGCATTGTATTCGGTATTTAGTTTCCGCACAAGGTTCTTGATTTCATAATCTGTTTAATTTGAAAAAGAAGCAGCTAAATTCTCATAACTCAGAAGTCAAACTAATGATATACAATAAGACCACAAAGTTTTGTATTTGGTTAATAGTTTTAGCTAAATTCTCACAACTCATAAGCCAAAATAACGAATGATACATTGAAACTGAAAAGTTTTGTTGGATTACAGTCTATCTTTGGCTTACTTGTGTCAATGCTTTAAGCTTTTCATTTCTAAGAAACCGTTGGATCTTTTTTAGTTTGTTCGATGAATCAAGTAAAACAAAAGAACAAACCTTGAGTGTAATCCAAAGTAGAAGGTGCAGAAATCAATTGTGAAGAGAATCTCTCTGAATTCTGATGATAAGCTATAGACTGAGGTCTCGATATATGACCGGAATTCGCAGCAGATAACGAATTCGCCGCTGATTTATCCTGTCCAGATATCTAATTTCACCAAAATCAAGAATTCAAAATCACAAAATCAAGATTTCAAAATCATTCAGAGATTAAAAGACTCACAGCGAACTTTAGAGTTCTATTGTAGAGAGAAACAAGACCGGAGAAAAGCTTAACGGCGTAATCAGCGATATCTTCAGATTCATACTCAGCAAATGCAAAGCCTTTAAGTTTATCAGTTTCTTTATCACGAGGAATGTGTAGATCGATTACTCTACCAGCTTGAATCATTATATCATACAAAACCCTATCGCTTACTCTCTCGTCTACGTTTCCTGTTTTTTTTTTTCAATTTTTTGAATAATAAGATTTTGATTACAATTTTTCGATAAAAATTTTAAGTATCTATGTGCTGATTTTTTTTAATAGATTAACGGAGATTTTTGAAGAGGAAGTTACCTATGTAAACGGTGCAACTGGAGTTCCCAGACATGGAAGCTAATCGTCGATTCGAAAGAATGACGAAACCCTTAACCTAAAGCGTTGAGAAGAAGATAAAAAGAGAAACGGAGCTTTGTATTTGTAAGTAATTGAAATTTGAGAGGAAGAAGAAGCAGCGCGATTAAAAAAAAAAGGAAAAAAGAAAAGGAAGAAGAAGATGAAGAAAGAAGGTTAGTGAGGGTCGAATTGTAATTTCCAAGAAATTGAGAAAAATGGATGTGACCAAAATTAATTTTGGAGTGTGGTGAGAGTAATTTGGTCTGAGCATGTGAGAATAAAAGAAAACACAGATTGATGTAGAAATAAAAAATTGAGGCATGTTTTTTTGGGCCTGGACAAAAGTAACCAGATCCCAATACCTGATCTAAAAATAGTTTAGAAATATCTGAATGGATCCTAAATTACTATATCCGAAAAAGCGAATCCGAATCCGAACCAAATCGATAACTGAATGGATATCCGAAATATTCAAATATAATTATATATATACAAATATTAATTATATTTAGATTTAATATATCTCAATTATCTAAAATTACAATTATAAACCTAGATATATCAATTATTTTAAAACCAAAATATCCAAAAATATCCAAAATAACTAAATTATATGAAATATTTTAATTATATTTGTAAAAATTTTATTCAAATTTAACCAAAATTTATTCAAATCTAACCATTTTAAAAAAATTTCCTCCAATATTTCGGGTACCTGAATTCGTATAGACCCGAATCGAATCCGTTCCAAAAAATAGGAATATCCAAAAAGTACTTTAAGCCCTAAACCCCAAAACCCGAAAGATCCCAACGTCCATGCCTATTTTTTTCATCACAAAATTAGAAAAATGAGGATATATGTATATTTTTCCCTAATTAGCTGAATGGTAAGACATATTTTGTAGTGAACAATACTTGGTTTCACCCTTAGGGGTGAACCCTTATATTCACCTCCGAATGTCATAGCCAATCAAAATACCACATAATATCACATTTAAAAATAAACAAAAAATACTTAATAATAAATTTAACAATAGAAACAAATTAGGAAAAAAATAAAATCATTAATTGACATAGTTAAACGCCGTTTCTGTTTTCTAAGGGTTTACAAGTTTTTATCTCCTCTTCCTTGATCTTAGAAGACATCTATTTGCTCTCACAGTTCATCTACTAATAGGTAATTCATCTATATTATTTTTTCTAAAATAATTTTATTTTGTAGGACTTTGACAAGAACTATGGTGGTTCATCATGAAGTTTTATTATTTTCAATGTGAGCTCATATTTTTTTATTGATTTTTTTGGGTTTTTGTTTTTTTTGCTAAAAGATGTTTTTGTTAAAAGATGTTTGGTTTATATGCGATCACCTCATCATAAACTAAAGCTTTTTCTACTGACTTCAACAAGAAAGCAAAGTCATGATACTTCTATTACGATCTTAAACTATTAAATCAATTGATTAGAAAGATTGTAATACAGGGTGATTTAGTTCACATGACCACAGTGCATATCAAGTAATCAAGTCTGAGTCTAAATTCAAACTGAGAACGCAATGAGAAGAATTAATGGGTCGCCAAACACGCCTTTAATTAATAAAATTTCTATAATGACACATAACAAATCTTCTTCCTCTTCAGGACTCAGGGGAGCTGCAAATAATGGCCTCTTACCAAGTCTCTTCATCTCTCTCTCCATGCTTCATGTAAACATCAACCTAAACATCTTGAGATCGCAGAGAAACGACCAAACCAGGTGATCAATTCATTTCCTCTGTTTAGTTTCGATCTTTTTCGATTGATCTAGAGCAATCTTCGGGGAAAGCGAGAGATTTAGAAGACCAAACCTTCCGACGATTATTGAGACGAATAAACAAAGCACAGTGAATTTCTTTTTCCTCACACATAAAAGTAAACTATGTCAATTAATGACTTTATTTTGTTTCCTAATTTGTTTCTATTGTTAAATTTATTTTTATTTATTTTTAATAATTTTTAAAATGTGATATTATGTGGCATTTTAATTAGCTACGATATTGGGAGGTGAATATAAAGGTTCACCCTTAGGGGTGAACTCAAGTATTGTTCCATATGTTGGGTAGCTAGAAACCTAAAACGATAAAAATATCCATGATTTTGCCATTTATTGTTCAATTTCAATCGAACAATATATTTCATTTTTATTGCTATATTACATTTTTCTCACAGAATTGACGTGAATAACATGCTTTTTTTTTTGGATAAATTATTGTGGAAATGAGCATTGAGATGCTTTTTTTTTTTTTGGATAAATTATTGTGGAAATGAGCATCAACATGATTTACAGAGACTTCAAAGTCCGTACCTATTTTAGTTAATATTACCATTTCCTGCTCAAAATTTTCTCCAACTATAGAAACCCTTCACATCTAGGTAGCACGGAAGCTTTGTTCAACGTCCGCTTCCCGCTTCGGAATCGGAATCGGAATCGGAAGCTCTCGGAAGCTCTCGGAATCTCGCTTCTATGACGCTTCCAAAAATATCCTTATAAAAACGTGTTGGAAGCTTGCGCTTCCGTTTTGGAAGCTTACGTTTAAGTAACTACTATTTTTTATATTTTTTATATTTGAAAAAATCAAGAACTAATATAGTAATTTTGTGATTATGCAGAATTTTACTTAAAAACATTATTTGAATCATATGCGAAATGTTGAAAGTGATTAATTTGATTAGTTGAATAAGATTCTTTTAAAAAATTTGAGTATGACGTTTTTTCTTTTGAAAAGATAGAATTGTAACGAATATGATGATCTCAAATTAAAATGATTTTAGTTGAATGGTGCAAAAAACGAAGTACTGAATTTATGTTATTCATAGCAAAATTTTAATTACATATTATATAAAT
Organism: Cardamine occulta; assembly: GCA_028015245.1. Taxonomy (NCBI): domain Eukaryota; kingdom Viridiplantae; phylum Streptophyta; class Magnoliopsida; order Brassicales; family Brassicaceae; genus Cardamine; species Cardamine occulta. The sequence goes on from CM051391.1 coordinate 10,126,979, forward strand.
ATATTGAATTTATGTTATTAATAATAATTTTTAATATTTGATAATGTTTAAGTATATATATATATATATGGTTGTATGAGTATACGCTTCCAACACGTACCCGCTTCCTAATTTTTTTTAAAAAGTCGCTTCTACGCTTCCAAACGCTTCCGCTTCCGCGTATCCGCTTCTGATTCCATGTAACCTAGCAGTTCACATCACTTTAAGGGATTGAAGGCTTAAAAGTATCAAATTTGTGAAAGCTTGGAATATGCTCTGTTCCATTAGCATACTCATACGAATACGACTTTAAATCCTTTTTCTTCACGTCTCTCTACCTTCAAATAAAACAACAATATAAGTCATTAATATTAAACTCATCTTTCTCAATTCAAATCATACTTAATACTTCTAAGTTCTAGCTAAAACAAACTTGGTCACCGACGTCGAAAAACAGGGTTTAATCGGGTTTAGTATTTAAAGGTTTTGGTCCCAAACAAAGACGTTGAAGTTCAGAGAGAGATAGCCAAAACAGTCCTAAAAACATGAGGCTATAGAAACAAGTCTAATGTCAACAAATGGAGAAAAAGCTATGTACCACTCATTATTCTCCATAATCTACAAAACAAAAAATAAACAGAGAAACTAGAAAAAAAAGAAATGGGTGATTCTTATTCCACTAGAGGAATCTGATAATGCAAAAAAATAACATACTAAAAAGAAGATTCTTTTTCAGATTAGGACAGACTATTTGTCTTTCCAGAGTTTAACGGCTATACATGACGTTGTTAAAATTGCTTGTCTGAGAGATAATAGAGAGAATCAGAACCACACCAGCTGACTTAAACAAAATTCTGAAATTAAATATCTGGAAAATAAAAAGAAAATATGAAAAAGGAGGGACCTTTTTTATGAGATTATAAAATGGCAAAGCTAAGTTAATATCCAAGACTAGACCTATCTCTTCACTCTATAGCTGAAGGGAGGAGATTTGGTATGTAAAGTGCCGAAAAATCGAATTTTTTAATTTCTCTATTGGTGTGTTTATAGAACTCTTTTGTCAAAAGGATTTTTCAGTGTAGAGAGATGGCTAGAAATGAGTGGATCAATAGTTACCTGGAAGCTATTCTTGATGTTGGAACTAAAAACACAAAGAGGTTTGAGAGTAACTCTAAGATCGTCCAGAAGCTTGGAGATATGAATAGAAAGGATCATCAAGAGAAGGTGTTTGGAGATATGAACACCAAGGATCATCAAGAGAAGGTGTTTAGTCCCATCAAATACTTTGTGGAAGAGGTTGTCAACAGTTTCGATGAGTCTGACCTGTATAAAACATGGATTAAGGTTTGATTCTCTTAATCTGTATCCTTATCAATGATATATATACAAAAAGATACAGAGAGAATATTGCTCCACATAATCTCCAATAAGTATGGAAGTGATCGGAGTTAAAATAGTGAGTAAGAATCAAAGTATGTGGAAGATGGCTAGAAGCCTAGAACATCTTACAAAACCCAAAAATGATTTACACATAAAATTCAAATACCCGCAAGTGATGGTGGAGGGATCGATCTTTTCACTTCTTGTGGCAGGTGATAGCAACAAGGAATACTCGTGAACGGAGTAACAGGCTTGAGAATATATGCTGGCGTATTTGGCATCTTGCACGCAAGAAAAAGCAGGTTTGTTCTCACCTCTGCATCCCTTTAAAAGCCTATGTATCAAAAAAACAGAAAAGTTTAGTTCTCAGTTTTTTGAATTGAATCTTTTTTCTTACTTTGATTTCCTTCCACAGATTGTGTGGGATGATGGGATTCGACTTTCCAAAAGGAGAATTGAACGTGAACAAGGCCGCAATGATGCGGAAGAGGATCTTCTTTCTGAGCTTTCTGATGGAGAGAAGGAAAAGAATGACGTTGTTATGACTGTCGAGCCACCCCGAGATCACATGCCTCGTATCCGCTCTGAAATGCAAATTTGGTCAGAAGATGATAAATCAAGTCGAAAGCTTTACATTGTCTTAATCAGGTAAGTAGAGTTTTTTTTTTTTTTGTCTGAGTTATTTGTTATTGTCAATATGGTCATGAGACTTATCAACTTCATCTATTTGGTTCCATACTTTGCCAACTGCAGTATGCATGGACTCGTGCGTGGAGAAAACATGGAGCTTGGAAGAGATTCTGATACTGGTGGGCAGGTATTTAGCCATCTTCTAGTAAACTTTGTTGTAAAGCTTAAATTATTTACGGAGCTTCACGTGTTGCCTCTGGCTTTCTCAACTTTTCATCAATCTGAAGGGTCTTATCAATGGGATGATTAGGTGAAATATGTTGTTGAGCTTGCTCGTGCGTTGGCGAACACTGAAGGTGTCCACAGGGTCGATCTCTTAACGCGGCAGATCAGTTCACCAGAGGTTGACTACAGCTACGGAGAGCCAGTTGAGATGTTATCATGCCCTCCAGAAGGTAGCGAAAGCTGTGGCTCCTACATTATCCGCATCCCCTGCGGTTCTCGGGAAAAGTACTATCACATAAGACTCCTTGGGATTTATGTAATCAAATTTATTGCTTCGAAAAAGCAACAGTTAGTTTCTCTATAATCAAGTTTGTGAAATACAGGTACATACCAAAGGAGTCACTCTGGCCTCATATTCCCGAGTTTGTTGATGGAGCGTTAAATCACATAGTGAGCATAGCAAGGTCTTTGGGAGAGCAAGTGAATGGAGGGAAACCAATATGGCCTTATGTAATTCATGGACACTATGCCGATGCTGGAGAAGTAGCTGCACATTTGGCAGGAGGGTTAAATGTACCAATGGTACTAACTGGTCACTCTTTGGGAAGGAACAAGTTTGAGCAGTTACTTCAACAAGGAAGACTTACTAAAGAGGATATAGACAGAACATATAAGATCATGAGGAGAATAGAAGCTGAAGAACAGAGCTTAGATGCAGCCGAGATGGTGGTGACAAGCACACGACAAGAGATTGAGGCGCAGTGGGGGCTGTATGATGGTTTTGATATTAAGCTAGAGAGGAAGCTCAGGGTTAGAAGACGTTGTGGAGTCAGCTGCCTTGGCCGATACATGCCACGAATGGTGGTATAAGTTACTTTTCGCCTCCCACAGCATCTAATAAATGACAACACGATGAGTATATCAAAATAAACTATAATCAAGTAGACAACTGCAATTGACTGAAGTGAAAGTAGAGTCATTCACTTATCTGACCTGTCTTTGTGGCATCAGGTTATACCGCCAGGCATGGATTTCAGCTATGTCTTGACACAAGATTCACAGGACGCTGATGCTGATCTTAAGTCGCTAATTGGTCCTGACCGAAACCAGACAAAAAAGCCAGTACCTCCAATATGGTCTGAGGTACTCAATCTCCGGCAACAAAAGCTTACAATCTTGTTTTTCCCTGCCTTCTTTCAATCCAGGAAGCAATAACTGCATGAACTTATCACTTGCAGATAATGCGATTTTTCACAAATCCTCATAAGCCAACCATACTTGCGTTGTCTCGTCCTGATCACAAGAAAAATGTCACCACATTGGTCAAAGCTTTTGGTGAATGTCAGCCTCTTCGAGAACTAGCCAACCTGGTAAGTATAATAGTATTTATTACACGTGAACACACAAATTTATATGAAGATTGTGAATGGGCATAATGCTAATCCATCTGGCTGTTCCAGGTACTTATACTTGGTAACCGAGATGACATCGAAGAGATGCCTAATAGCAGCTCAGTTGTTCTCATGAATGTACTAAAGCTGATAGACCAGTACGATTTGTACGGCCAAGTAGCTTATCCCAAGCATCACAAACAATCTGAAGTTCCAGACATTTATCGTTTAGCAGCCAAAACAAAGGTACTTAATAGGAAAATCCTATTAAACACTATGACTCTCACTGTCTACTACTTCCTTGATTCCAGCAGAACATACATCAGAGATATTTATAATGCAGCATCTACAATTACTAGTTCCCAAGTGCTTAGACACTTTCTCCTGAGTTTACAAAAAATGTCATCACCAGCAGTTTACCAAAACTCTTAGCTCCTCACTCTTTGCAACATGAACACCATAATAATAAGGTGGTTTTCTCTCTTGAAGGGGGTTTTCATTAATCCAGCTCTGGTGGAGCCGTTTGGTCTCACGCTCATTGAGGTAACTAGCAACTATGTCACTTTTTTTCTTTACTATGCACAACATAGCCTAAGAGATCTTCATGCTGCACTATTTGTTGTGTGTATGACAGGCAGCTGCTTATGGTCTGCCCATTGTAGCCACCAGAAATGGGGGCCCTGTTGATATCGTGAAGGTAACTAAATCTCTTATTACAAAGATACTTGTATAAAAGACATAGTCACACCTCACTGATCCCAGAACGCTTATTAACAAGTGCATATGCTGTGTCACAGGCACTAAATAATGGTCTCCTAGTCGACCCCCATGATCAACAAGCCATTTCTGATGCACTTCTAAAGCTAGTAGCTAACAAAAATCTCTGGACTGAGTGCAGAAAAAACGGACTCAAGAACATCCACCGTTTTTCATGGCCAGAGCATTGCCGTAACTACCTATCCCATGTCGAACACTGCAGAAACCGTCACCCCACCAGTAGTCTAGACATCATGAAAGTTCCGGAAGAACTCATAAGTGATTCTCTAAGGGATGTCGATGACATATCTTTGAGATTCTCCACAGAAGGAGATTTCACACTCAACGGAGAACTAGATGCAGCTACTAGACAGAGGAAACTAGTCGATGCCATAAGTCAAATGAATTCTATGAAAGGTCGTCCATCGGTTATCTATAGCCCTGGTAGAAGGCAGATGCTCTTCGTGATCGCTGTTGATTCCTATGATGAAAACGGAAACATCAAAGCAAATTTGGACGATATCATCAAGAATGTGATAAAAGCTGCAGGTTTGACATCTAGCAAAGGGAAAATAGGTTTTGTACTGGCATCAGGTTCAAGCTTACAAGAAATTGTGGAGACTACACAGAAAAACCTGATTAATTTAGAAGATTTTGATGCAATAGTTTGTAACAGCGGAAGTGAGATTTACTATCCATGGAGAGATATGGTGGTTGATGCAGACTATGAAACTCATGTGGAATACAAATGGCCAGGTGAAAGTATAACGTCGGTTATTCTGAGACTTGCATGTACAGAACCTGTAACTAAGGATGACATCACAGAGTATGAAAGTGCATGCAGTACAAGATGCTATGCAATTTCTGTGAAACAAGGAGTAAAGGTAACTCTTTCAAAAGAATATATTTCTTATCAAGAAGACAACTTAAGTCTAATGCATACATACTTCTCTTAAATTCATGAAACTAGTATTGATGTCTATGTGTGTGAATGGCAGACTCGAAGAGTTGATGACCTTAGGCAGAGGCTTCGAATGCGAGGTTTAAGGTGCAACATTGTCTATACGCATGCGGCAACAAGGCTGAATGTTATACCACTATGTGCATCAAGAATACAAGCACTCAGGTTAGATAATGTCAAGACTACAAAGTTTTTAACCATATACGCTATGTGTAAGATATCTACACTGCAAATGAGACCACTTGATGGCTTTATGTAGGTATCTTTCTATAAGGTGGGGAATTGACATGTCGAAGACTGTTTTCTTTTTGGGAGAAAAGGGAGACACAGACTACGAGGACTTGCTTGGTGGCCTCCACAAAACCATCATTCTAAAAGGTGTAGTTGGATCTGACAGTGAGAAGCTTCTTCGCAGTGAAGAAAATTTCAAAAGAGAAGACGCAGTTCCACAAGATAGTCCTAACATTTCCTATGTCAAAGAAAATGTTGGACCTCAGGAAATTCTGGCTACTTTAGAGGCCTACGGAATCAAGTAATCGTTTCTTGAGTTTCTATTTCTGCTTATTTATCTCAGTTCATATACTTCAACGTGTTAGTAAGAGTGAAAAAATAATGTGACTACATAACATCATCTGTAAGACATTGTATACGACAATAAAATAGCTAAATATTAATTTTGCTTAGCACAGATTCAATATAGCAAGTATGCACAGCTTCTTCTTAGTTCTTTAAGCGTCTACACTAAGAAAGATTTGATACCTGAAGGATAATGGTGTTCTATCTAGTGTTCTTCGTCACATCCATATTGTGCAGTGTAAAAAAGCTCCCTGCCACAATTTTAAGTAGTTGTGACAACCAAATTGAGCCTGAAATACAATTTTATCATCTATTATTTACAACATGTGGATTGTTAAACCAAAAGATACTCAATCAGCACAACTTTCTACCAAAACACAATGAGCCTTTTGAATCATACATGCTAATAACAAAACTGAATCCAGAAACTAAGACTAAAAATTAACCCTGATCTAGGTTTTACAACAAGGTTGGAGTTGCAGTAATCTGTATCTATTCCTACAGCCACTTGGTTCTCTACATCTAACCTCAATCAACACCATAAGTATCAGTTAAAGCAAGAAAATATGACAATATATCAAATTCAATAGAAGATGGGAAAATCTGAAGGCAAAGAAGAAATACCATTCTTTTGAGAACGCAAGTCTTGATGTGCTACAGCAAGTATGTCTACATCCCTGATTCTCATTCACATTTGTATTCGCAAACAAAAAAAAGCACAGTGAAGCTTAAAGAAGATTCTAAATCAGATATTCGCAAGAACACAAAATACAAGACAATGTGATGTGAATATTTAGCTTCGAGCAAATTCAAAATGAGACAGGATTGAAACCAAAAAATCAAAAGGCTCTTTCTCTTTATTTCCAACTATAATTTAAGTTTCTTGAAGAATAAAAAGTTCTTCAACAAATGAGTACAAAGGTCAGAATAAGCGAATTTCCAAATCTGAAACAATCAAGATCACATTGGTCACAAGAAACCATCTCCAGCCATACTATTCCTAAATAAACCTATCCACAGAGTCACAAATAATCATCTTCAAGCAGAACTCCTCCTTCCAGAACCTAACTGTTACGAATCACGATCACACCGGTCTTAAGAGATCACCTTGAATATCGATTCCTCAATTCTGAACCAATCCAGACATGAGAAAAGAATAATCCTGAAACTCAGATCACTGCATTGCTCACTAATTGATCATGTTCGAGAGGAATCTTCATATCAGAATCAACCCAAACTCGAGTTTTCAAAGAACAAGATCCACAAGGAAGAACAACAGAAGCCACAAAAGCACCCAATCTCTTAACTTGAACCCAATCACTATCTCTCAACAATGCAAACCCCATAGTTCCAACCTCAGTAGAATCAACAGTGAAGTAATCACCACACCTACACTGATAAAACAGATCAATAACTTCTTCACCTTCGTCTCCACTAATCTCAACTACCATATCCTCAATACTAATCTCATCAGCAGTGATTCCATAATCATTTCTTGAAGATCTAAGATCATTATCATAAACTACACGAAGCTCTACATCGCTTAAAACTTCCCAAGCCTTTTGAATCTTCAGAAACTTTTCATCTGAGCTACAACGAGAACTGGTGTTGTTGTTGTTGTTAAGCTTATCTGGATGAGAGTGAAGAATCGCAGATCGGTAGCTATTGCGGATCTCTTCATAGCTTGCGTCTTCTTTCACAGAGAGAATCTCGTAGTATGTTTCGTGGATACAATTTTCGCCGAGAAGCATGATTGTGTTCGTTGAATTTTTCTTTAGTTTTCGATTGAAGGAGATTCTACGACGGTTGAGACGGACGGTGGTTGGGATTGAAATTTACCGGCGACGGCGAGAAAAAATTTGGAGGTTAAAGAGACCAAAGAGGACATATACGGATTAGGTTTGATACTCGGTTTAAGATTTTGGGTTTTGGATTTCGGAAAATTTGGGTTCGACTTGGTTACAATTTTAAACATGGCGATTAAAAAGTTTTACAGCGGTTAAAAGTTAGAAAAAGAAGTGGTTAAGGATAATAACAAGCCGGGTTTTTTTATACAGGAAAACCGAGAGTGTTTAGTATTTACCAAGCCCGGAACAACCAAAAGTTAGACTATTGGTCAAAATCAGAGATGGTGGTGCTTTTGTCACTCACTTACTGATCGTTTCGTTGCCTTTGTGGTGCTGCTCGATTTTTTCTCTTTGTCAGGTCCTTGATTCTCTTTTATGGTTTCCCTTATTAGGGCTAAGTCTCTGTCTCAGTTAATTAGTAGTGATTTTAGCTAGAGTTAGAGCTCTCGGGGGTATTTAGCAATTCTTGCTTTAGTAATTTTGTGTGTTCCGTGTTTGCTAGGCCGAGTAATCTTTCTGCATGGTTTAGTTCTTATATTCATGGTGTTATTGGATCTGGAGATCTGGGTTAGTTCTTTGGTTAGCTCTCACATTAGGTCTGGTATTAGGAGCGCCTCTTCGTTGTAAGTCGCATTCTCTAGGCATTCACCTTCATTGGAAACCGGCCTTGCGTTTTCTTCAAAGACGCAATAGACTGGCGCTTCGGCCATCATCATTGCAAGGAGAAGGGTTAGATTAATATCCAATCTGGTGAAGCTTCTCGGGATCTTCTATATGGGCGTGCAGTGAGCTTTTCAACGGTCTAATCAATTTCTTTCGGTTTCAAGATTCAATCATTCAGCGGCTAGGTTAAGTCTTCAAGTTTAGATTTGTACCCGAGTTGGCAGCCTGAAACCGTCTTTCCTTTCGATTTTCTGAGTTTTAGTCGACAACTTAAATTTGTCTTTACTTGGTATTGTTTGTTGGTGACATGGGCGGACGAAAGAAGAACAAATGGTGGTCAAATGACCCACTAAAATTATCAAGTTAATTTTTTTCATGTATCTTTATTTGAATTTAGTGGAAAATTGGCAAATTTTCCTTTGTGACACCCCTAAAATTAGTAAGTTAGTTGTTTTAGTGTATATTTCATTGAATTTTAGTGAAAAATAGCAAAATTTTCTTTTGATAACATTAAATATATGTTTGAATCTCTTTTTTTTTTGTCAGCTGAATATTATTGAAGATAAATGGTCAAGTTACAAATAACCAAGTTTAACACTAAGAGGATGGACATAAACATGAAGTAAAGACTAACATGTTAAACCCTACAAAGCCAAAAACCAAGAGGTACAACACCCCAAAAAGAAACAAAGCAGATGACGAAGGATTTTTGCAGCCAAAGGAGACCCCCAAAACAGCAGAAGCAATCAAGCGAGAAACCAAAGACCTGATCATAGGACCTAAAATACTCCAAACTCTAAAGGGAACTCAGCACCCTAACTCGAAACACAGCCAGATGGAAAAACCGAAGGAAGCAGATACACATGCCCCAAATAACAACTGAAACTCCAAGCAGACCTCCATTGACAGCAAATTACCGAGGAAGTTGTGCCAAACAAACCAGCGATAACGGAAACCTCCTATAGCAAATTACGGGTACCATACCAAATGAAGAATCAATGATTCATAACCAAACAAGAAGAGCCCCAAGCAAGGGCCTAAGACCATCTTTCGGATGCGGCCAAGTCTGCAACTACTTAGAAGCCTTGATAGAAACCTGAAGTGAAGATCATTCACGATCCAATCTTAGACGTATAGACAAGGAGCGAATACAAACCACACCGAAGAACCGAACCCAACGAACCGAGAGGGGTAACAGATCAAACATAGTGTGACTCCAAAAGAGACCACAAACGAAGCAGAAGCTAAGGGGACAAATGACCAAACAAAAAACGGCCTCTCCAAACTCGTTTCTAGATAGGAACCAATTCTAGCCAAAAGCTCCAAACACACTAAGCGATGAGAATCTCAATGGAAAGGAGGGGCTTACAAAGAAATATATGCATGGTAGATTTGTCTAGGCCTAGACTTCGACAAAGCAAACAAAAGGGGAAGAACTCCAAAGAATGTGACACGATCTCGTTAGCGTTTGCAGCCTCAGTCGCACCGTTGACCAACGGTCCGGTGAATCCGAAATCTCAACGGGAACAAATGCGCCGGCTCATACATCTTGTCCAGACCAAGCTAACGAAGAGACTTGTTTGAATCTCTAAATGTTATTAAATTTTTTATATATATTTTATTTTGGATTTTATAGATATATTTTATATTAATGGCCCCGGTAAAATTATTTTATATAAAACCATGTACCTATGATTTCTATTTTTTAGAACTATTATAGACTCTTTATAATCATGCTGCACTTGATGTAAAAAAGGCTTTTGAATAAATTTTACATTCTATTCAAAAAAAAAAATATTATTTCTGGATCGATCACTAATTGGTGTAGATTTCGGTTTAATGACCTAGATCTACTCGGAAAAAAATCAACAACACTAAGAATCCTACACAAATTACACTAAAGAGGCACAATGCCAGTGCAGTGAGAGCCACCAGACGTTGGCTAAAAAAACAAGTGGCAGCTAAGACTCTTAAGTTTAGAGAGGAGAGAGAAGAGAAAAAATTAGTAACAAACTCTTAAATAGTAAAAATATTTATTATTGAAATAACGTAACAAATACAAATATTTAATATATATATATATAACATTTGGATTTTATAGATATATATTTTTCATATGATTAATGCCTGAGAAAGTAACCGAGAGTAGCTATAAACAGAGCACAAAAATGCAAACAACAACCACAACAAAACGTAGCTGAAACCAAATCAATAAAGCTCAAGAACTGCTTCGATTCTCTTCACAATGAGGTTGTTATGACAAGTTGAACCACCTATCGATAAATAAGACTAGAAACATCCATCACGCATAACACTTCGAGCAATCGCAGATGCAACATAGTTGGCTTAGGGAGAAGAGGGAATGAAACGAACCTCTAAAGAACCACTCACCACTCGCTTGATTAGTTCCAAAAGAGATGTGTATTTTGGCCAAGCTTCAAAAGAATAAATAGCTTGAATTGCAGCCATACAATCCGACCAAACTCCAAATCTTTCCACATGATGATCCTTCAAACTCTTGATTGTCAATAGAATCACTCTCAACTATGCAGCAATTTGATTAGTGGTTGCCACAAGAGCATCACGTCCATAAAACAAGGCATTGCAGTGATGATCCTGAGCAATCCAAACTCCCCCACACATTGAATTCGAGTTAATCCAAGAAGAGTATATATTGCATTTAGCCACAGCAAACTCAGATTTCTTCCACTTTTTATATCTATCATCATCAACCACTTGCCTCTTGACTGTAGTCGATGATGGATTTTCACTCAATTTAAACCATAGGTTATAAACAAACAAGCTAACATCGAACTGATGGTCTATGTTAACAGGTTTACGTGAAACATCATCAAAAATCCACTTCTCACTCCAAACTTTTGTATCCATGCCATTACCAATATACTTCATAAGCCATTCCTCCAACAATTCTCTACCAAAGATAATACTCCTCCATGCATACGAAGGTTGAGAGCCAACAAAAGCACTCACAAACTCCTTACGGCTAAAATATTTTGCCTAGTATACTTGAGCAAGCAATGAATTCGGCTTTGATAAGAGGCGCCATGCTTGGTTGGCCAATAGGGCTTGATTAAAATCTTGAATATCCGGCAACCCCATTCCCCCATCATCTTTGAATTTACACATTTTATTTCAAGAACCCAATAAATTTTCTTCTTGTCTTCACAAGTATTCCACAAAAAACTTGACATGGCACTCGTAATATTTTTGCATAGAAATTTGCTTAATAAAAAACAAGATATAACATAGACCATAAGAGTCATAGCTACTGAATTAGGAAATACTTCCTTGCCTTCAAGGATAATGTTTTAGCTTACTAGCCAAAGCCTTGGCATATCGTGAATCATGTTGGACATCTTCTACATATCAAGACTAAACAAATGTCCCATGATGCTTCCAACATTACATTCCGCCGAACTAAACATTGGTATATTCTTCAACATGTGTAGTTTCTCGTTGTCAAGACATATCTCCTTCAAAGCCTTATCAAGTGCAAACTATGCCATGTGAGAACCGTGTAAACCCGAACAGAGCAACGCTGAAAACAGAGCTTAGCAACCCAGGGAAAAGCCTTCTTTAACATGTAGCGGCACTTCTTCAAAGAGATGTAGACTAGGCTGTAATCATCAAAACTAGAACAAAACGTTCCTAAAATAACTTAGTCAAAAGAATTTTCTTTCCAAAACCGACGAAAAAACTTGATTTCTCTATACAGCCCGTCTCTGGCTCATGGTATCATTCATATTTGCCATGGGCACATGCCAAATTTCAAACACTCTCTTAAAGGAAAAAGGCCCAATTTTTTTTTGTTTGTAAAAGGGCCCTGCAATTTTAATTTGCCTAGAGTCCTAGACATTTATGAGACGGGCCTGAGTCTTTACTAGCTTTCCTCACAAGTCTTTTCAAAGACTCTAAATGAGAAAGAAACTTCTATGTTTTAGCCTTTACATTTAGAAAATAGAATAAAATTATATAAAATGAAAAATAATTTAGCTTCCAAACTCTAAGTTAGATAGCATAGAAACTCTCTTTGAGGTCTGTTTCCTGTTTCAAAAACATTTCAAAAACATAAACTATCAGAGAACTCGAGAGAAACGTGACAGAAATGCGTTTCTTAAAACCCGCCATTTGGAAACACAATTGGTTTTGTTCTATGTACTTTCAATGATTGGTTTTGTTCTATGTACTTTTAATTATTAGTTTAGTCGGATTCTAGATACTTATGCAATTAATTAATTTGACTTAAACAATTAATAACAAAATTAACATTTAAAATTAACAATTAAATTAAAATTAACATTTAAAATGAAAAATTAAATTAAAATTAACCTAGATATACCAATTGTACAAAATGGCACAAAACAAAATAAGTGGTCTCAGACCTACGAGTTCCACATTCATCAATGCCAAAACTAAAAAACAACCACATCATAAGTTTCACAACATAACATCATCAATAAGATTTTCACCTCATCTTCAAGTTTGTCCAACCTACCATCAAACATATCTTGCCGGCTCATAATAGATGTGAACCCACTTTCCATCATTTCTGTCATTAATTTCCATATTTCTTCTGGAAGAGGCGTGGAACATGGTGGTGGAGTTTGAGGATCAACATGTTCTTCTTCATCAGGTACATCATTTTCTTTAGGTACAACATTTTCTTCTATCCAAGATTACCTAACATTTTCTTTAGGTACAACATTTTCTTCTATCCAACATTTTCTTTAGGTTTTACTTGATTCGATGGTTCATCATGTCCATTATCCGAGCATTCCTCTTCTGCTTCTGGGGATGATCTCTTTGAGCTGTCTGAGATTTCATCTTCCTCTCCAGTTGCTGAGGACAAAGATTCTACTTCTTCTGGTGATGACTCAGCCGTGCTTTGAACTTCTGGGTTTTTTGTTCTCGCCATATCTACATTGCAAGACAAAAACACACTCCACAACATCAATTAACTCAAACAAGATTTTTGTAAAACCCTATTCTACATATCTCGGCCTCTCACACACCAAACTGGAGAGAGTTCACTCCACAATATCATAACTCAAACACGACATTCATTCACAATATTTTATCCAAATCATCCACATTTCTAGTTTAAGACGAAATCCATTTCTCTAATTCAGACAGATCCTAAAATTCTAAATAAATTCTCTATAAATCGTTTCTGTAAATCCTAGGTTTTTGAAATTGAGAGGTCACGGTTCAAGAGACTGACCTTTTAGAGGGGATGATGAAACAGCAATTTAAAAATAGCAACTGATATCTGTCGACGAAAACCAAAGACGGAGGAGATAACTAAATGATGATCCGAGAAAACCAAAGACAGAGGAGTAACAGAGTTTTCGAACTGAGAAACGAGGGTTTTAACGGAGTTACAGAAAGGTGAAGGTTATGGTGAAGAGAAGACAAAGAACACGGGACACAGGTGTCGGAAGAAGAAATGAAAATCAGAAAGGAAGGGATTATGTCTGATTTAATTTAGTTTCTATTTTTATTTCTGTTATTGGTTGTTAATGGACTCAATATCTTTAAGGCCTATATTTTTGTTTGAAAGTCATGGTATTTTTGTAATTTAAATAATTTCTCTTGGTTTTTAAGATATTAACTAACTTTTTGATTTAAAATTAATTATAAAATAAATAAAAAACATAACAGGCTGATTGAAGAAATATTTTTGAGAGATTGGCACGACTGAAAATCTCCCAAATCTTTAACTGGTTTCGTAAAACACGCTCAACGGAAAAAAAATACCAAAAGAGAAAAAAAAACCCGATCTACTACGTTCATCTGTATAAATCTGTGAACTTTCTAAAGAATTTGAGTTCAGATTTTGTAGAATCGTAATGGGTTTATCGAAAGGTCGATTGAAAGCATGGTTCAATAAAAAAATCACCGATCCTCTTCTCCAGATCTTGCGTAGGTTCGTCTTCTTTATCTCTTATATGATCACATCGATCTGAAATTAGGATTTCTTAGTTACTTTGATTTCTGCTTCTCGATTTGGAATCAAATAGATCTCATTTGCTATTTGATGATTGATTGGTCTTTAAAAGCTGACCTTTGCATCTTACTTCTCATTGGTTTCTTAATTTGGAAACACTAGAGAGAGACCGTATTTAGAAGAACAGTTAAAGGCAGAAACTTGATCATTTTTTCTTCATGTAGTTCATAAAGGATCTTTTGTGCATCTCTTTCTTTGATCCACAAGTTTTGATTTTGAGTTTGATTTTGTTTTGCTTTAGAGGTACTGAGCCAAAGCAGCTTGCTTTCTCTGCTGCATTGGGGATTACATTGGGGATATTTCCGATATGCGGTGCGTGTCTTTCGCCATTATCTGTTTCTCTATGCTTACTGATGTTTATGTTTTGAGATTGTAATGTATCTTATTTTGAGGTGGTTTTGGTTTTTAAATAGGTGTTCCTGTGTTTCTATGTGGAGTAGCGATTGCGTTGCTTGGATCTGCTTGTCATGCTCCAACTGTGATGTTGGCTAATATCATGGCCACTCCAGTAGAACTAGCGTAAACCTTTATGCTTTGCAGACCCTTTTAATCTTTTGAAATTTTACTACTTTTATCGGAAAAAACTATGCATTTCAGTTTTCTTCTTGACTTGGATTATGTTTTTGCCTTTCATGTCTTTCGCATTGAAGTCTTGTTGTGCCTTTCTTAAGACTCGGTGAAAAAGTAACCGGTGGACCTCATTTTCCTTTGACATCAGATGCTTTGAAGAAGGTTTTCACTGGTCAAGCCTCTCAAGAAGTCTTTTTAAGCATCGGTAATGCGGTAAGTAGCTACAATGATTCTCTTAGCGTACTGGTGAAAAATGTCGAACTGCTTGTTGCATTCTCTAGCAACATCTTATATCATCTTATCCTTGGTAACTCGCAAGTCTATATCTGAAGTACGACGCTTTTATTTGACTCCTAGGGTTATTGGTTATTGCAGTTACTAGGGTGGCTCGTAGCAACTCCATTTTTCTTCATCGCCCTATACGTTCTGTTGCTGCCATGTTTTAAGATCCTGGTCCGCAAGTTTGGTGCCATTGCTTCGACCCCAAAGACACCTACAAGTTTGGAGACAGAGCTCAATCCAAAGCCAAGAGACGCTTAAATTCAACAAGAATTAGAAACCTCACTGTTATTTTCATCAACACGCTTGAATTGTAACATCGAGATGCATAGACTAATGTATAGAGTATACACACTTTAAAATCCTCACTATCTTCATCGAAACCTCTTTTGAAATTGTCAGTAACTGAAAATGTTGATGGCCTAAACTCAGTAGTCCATACATAAGGTTTTCTTGGGATTGTTTTGTTTTGGGGTCGACTTTGATTTAATAACGAACTAGTATTACACTTGTGTTTTCTGTTAGGGTAGACATTTTAACCGAACTGAAGCAAACCAATCGAACCAGGATCCATGTACAAACTATGTGGTTAATCTTTTTTTTCCAACAAGAACATTCTTGTTTGGTTTGGACCTTTGGTATGAGAATGACGATGAATGGAACTGATAACCCAACTTGCTTATTTTAACTACCAATTAAATAAATAAAATAAGATCATGACTCATTAGTGATTTAGTATAGATATTTACTAGTATTGTTTAGTTCTTTTGTTTATTTATTTTAAATTTAGTACCCACTAAACTCTCAAGTTAAGTTTCTTATATTTCTGGTGGACTTATATTTTTGGTGGCCCTTTTCATGCAACTGCAAATGATGAATTTAAAATTATGCTTGAAGTTGCAGCACAGTTTGGCTCGTGTGTTACACCACCAAGTCAATATCTACTACGAGAGCCTTTATTGAAAGAAGAAGTTGAAAAGGTCAAGGATCTGTTGAAAACCCTTGAGGAAGAGTAGAAGGTGAATGGTTGTTCAGTTTTGATGGACGCATGATCTGATAGGAAAAAAAGAAGTATTATGAACTTGTGCATCAATTGCAGAGGAGGAACTATGTTTCTTACATCTAGAGACTGTTCAGAAGATTCTCATACAGCTGAATATATTTATGAGTATATCAAAGGATGCATTGAGGAGACTGAGGTGGAGAATGTGGTTCAAGTGGTAACTGATAATGCTCCAAACAATATGGCCGCTGCAAGACTTTTGAAAGAGAAGATACCAAGCATATTTTGAACGTCATGTGCTGCTCACACTATTAATTTGATGCTAGAGAGCATTGCAAAACTCCAGAATTTTAAGATGATCATTGATCGGGCTAAAGGGTTCGCAATCTTTGTTTATGGTCACCATAAGACTTTGTCAATGATGAGGAGATTCACAAACAAGAAATATATTGTGAAACCAGGGATCACTAGAATTCGTGTTTTCTAACTTTGCAAAGTTTGATGGAAATGAGAGATAAGCAAGAAATCATGTTTGTTAGTTCTGATTGTAAACAGTTGAAATGGGCAAAACATGCTAAAGGAATAGCAGTATATAAAACAATGACGAGCCATTTTTGGAATGGAGTGGCAATGTGTTTGAAAGTTTTTGGACCTTTGGCTAAACTACTTCGACTTGTTGATGGAGATAAGAGGCCTACAATGGGATTTTTGCATGGAGAGTTGATCCAATCAAAGAAAAATATATGTGCTGGGTTGAACAACATTGAAAAGAATAATATTCAACCAATCGTGACTATAATAAACCAAAGGGTAGAGGGCCGGCTTGACAGTTCTTTGCATTTGATGGTTTACCTCTTGAATCCGTATTATTTATACAAAGATCTAACCATCCCATTACAGAATGATGTGCTTAATGGTTTTTTCAACTGTGTGAATGCTTTTATTCCGAATGATATTACCACACAAAGCAAGGTCATCAATTCTGAGATTAACACGTA
The DNA here is from genome assembly GCA_028015245.1 of Cardamine occulta. NCBI lineage: Eukaryota > Viridiplantae > Streptophyta > Magnoliopsida > Brassicales > Brassicaceae > Cardamine > Cardamine occulta. The sequence goes on from CM051391.1 coordinate 10,144,265, forward strand.
CAAGAAAAAAAGGAAATCAGTTAGGAACACCATGGGCTATCAAAGGTTGCGAAGAAAAGACAGATGATTGTGATCCAAGTTTTTTTTTTCCTTTCTTTACATTTTACTTGTTTGGTTTCTCACCCTAGTTGAAGGTTTATGATTATTTTTATGTAAACTCGGTTATATTTTTAGTTGAATGGTGGAGTACTTATGGATCTTTGGTTCCCAACTTACAAAGAATAGCAAAGAGAAATTTGTCTTTGACTACTAGTTCATCCGGATGTGAAAGGAATTGGAGTTCTTTTGAAGGGGTAAAATTTCATTTTTTTCCTTATTATCTAGTGTCTTGTGACTAGTATTGACTAAGCTTTTGGATGTGTTTTTATATATCCTTTTAACTTCTAAGCTTTTTTTATTTTTATTTACTTTTTTTTAAATGTAGATACATACAAAGAAGCGGAACCGACTTGATACAAGTCGCATGAATAATCTTCTATATGTCCAATTCAATGCAAGAATGATGAAAAAAAGGAGAAGAACATTGATATAGTAATTGCTACTTATGCTCCAGAATGGATTATCGAAGGTGATGATAGAGAAGGGGAAGTGGATCCAGAATTTGGTCATGGAGAAGGAGATACACCTATGGAAAATAACTTGGATGATGTCAGAGAATTGCCACATGAAGACTTCATTTCTGATAATGAAGAAGGACTTGATGACATTGATTTTGATTCAGATAAAGACCAAGTTTGAGATGAAGATGATAAGAACCGAATGGTATTTGACTGAAAATACTCTATATTTCAGATAATTACAAATGAGGGTTTACATCCTTCTTATATAGACATCAAGGAAGGATTTAGAATTACATTAGCTATCACTAGCTGTCATTGGATAGTGATTGGAGAATCTTATATTTGTTATGCTGGAGGAGCATCTTCTCCGTACTGATGTTTTCCCGTTTTGCAGGTTCTCTGTATTTTGTCTTCTTCAGTTGACTGGATTTCTTTGGTGGGCCTTTCATCACTTGGGCCAGATTATATTTCTTTGGATCAAGACCCACTCTGTTGCTCACATGAGACATGTACGGGGAAGAAGAAAATGATTATTAGACTTTTGCTTTTTAGTTTTCTATATATCTTTGCCTATCTCTAGACTATTTTTTTCTATTATTGTCTGAGAGTCTAGACTTGAGACTAGTATTATTTTCTTATTTTATAGTTTGCTTTTGAATCACTGAAAATAACATATTAAAACTAGTAAACAACACACATATATATATATATATAATATAGTATATATATCTGCCTAGGGCCCGTTTCATACGTTGTATCCATATCGTCATGATTTTACGAATTTTAAAACTGTGACGATAAATGTATGATTTAGCAGATGTTTTGGAGACGGTGAAATTTTTTATGAGGATACAATTACGAAAAAAAATTTCTGATGAAATTTGATAGAGAAAGTATAAGAGTTTCAGAGAATTTATTGAAGATTTATACTATTTGTATATATATATATATGTAAATATACTAAACTTGATAAAATTTTAAAACAAAAAAAATATAGAAGATTCTTAAAAAAAAAGTGTACATGTGGCATCCACGTCAGCAGAAATCTGACATGTAATCCACGTTTGCGTCATTTAATGGCATAATAATGGTATGTATGATTTTGCATAAAATTATAATTAAAAGGTCGATATTCAAATTATTAATTAGTGAATATATTTTTTATTCTATTTTTAATGAGGGTATGAATTGAATATAATTATGTTTTGTGGATATGTAAAAAGCCTACTTTTCCCATTAAATGACAATAAATTTGGTTAGTGTAATGTTAATAAATTTGTTTCTTAAAAACAAAAAACAATTTGAACTGAACCAAAGTAAAACTAAATCAAACTAAATTAAATCCAACACAAATCGAACCAAACTAAACTAATTTTGGTCGACTTCAGCTAGAGTTTTGTTAAGGCCAAATTATTAACTAAACCAAACAAAAACCAAAAATAAACCAATATGCCTCGTGATTTTTGCAATTGAAGAAACTCAACATAGGCCTTAATTAATGTTGTGATGTAAAAACTCAAAAAAGCATCCAACTTTGAGAATAAAAAACCGAACCTCTTGAGCTAACAACTCTTCTAACTTAGACAGCATTTTGCAAAGAACTTAGAAAGAAGCAGTTGACTTTTAAAGTTGACAATGACGATGTCAAAAAAATAAAAGAATCTTGGAAAAAATGTCTCTTGGATCGTACCAATAAGGTACAAGATGCGTTGACAAAACTAAAAAGCAAAGCGAGGAGGCAAATCTGCGAATCTCCGCGTCCGTGGGAGCAATCAAAGCTGATGTGTTTCATCATCCATATCTGAAAATTCTGTATAATTTTGTATATACAATGAAACATATTGACATTAAAAATTGTATTTTGGATAAGTCTACGTATGGCCTTTTTTTGAGATGTTGGTGGGACATTAGAATACTAAAATACCAAAGTGTAAAGCCGTTCACTTGCATTAGTCGCAATTTGTCACTATCTACGGAAATTTAATATATTTGTGGTGAAATGTGGTAAACAAAATTTTCATTGAGTTTTAGGTTTCAAATTTATAGAATTTTCTAACAAAAACCTCAAACTATTTTTTATTTTTAAATATAAAGTTTTGCTTACTTAAACCATCAAGTTCTTGATATTGATCCTAATGAAGATCAATCGATGTTCAACGATAACTCCACAAATACATGTTAACTATTTGTTAACTTTGTCAGTTTTGAATAAAAATCCTAGATGACAAAACTCAATCTTGAGTCTGATTGAGGGTTAATTGATGGTCAACGATTACTCCAGTCAACACACAAACGCTTGTTATATATTTGTTAACTCCGTTAGTTTCGAATATGAATTCTAAATGAATAAATCGATTTTTTGTAGTTATAAGCACATTTTCTCCTTAGTAAATAACTAAATAACAACAAAAATACGTAAAAAATAAAAAATATATAGTTAACAAATAATTAGCGGGAGTTATCGTTGATCCATAGTAAACCTCAATGGCGTTCAATATTGGGAACTTGAGGGTTTAAGTAAGCAAACTTTTATATTTAGAGGTTCGTTTTGGAAACAAAAATAGTTTGAGGTTTTTATTGGAAATTTTATCAATTTGAATGTTTGTTTTTGAAACACAAATAGTTGAAGGTTTTAGTTGAAAAAAGTTGTAAAGTTGAAAGTTTTTTATGGTATTTTTCCTTTTTAAAATAATCTTTGATTTTTAGCTTTTTATATATTCTTAAAATACTTGAAAATGGTACTTGATTTATTTTATTTTTTGTTGCTTATAATGTTTTTAAAAAATTATGAGTTTAAATTTTGTTATTTGATCAAAAAATATAACCATTTTTTTAACAATAATTTGTAACACATATTAGCTGAAAATAGCACTATTTACCAAAAATAGAAAAAGAAAAAAATAACTCATCAAATGTTTTTTTTTTGTGTGAGAATTGTCAAAAACTATAAAAATCTAGATTCCTTATTTTCTTGGGAAACTAATTATCCCAAAATTATGAATGGCTAATAAAATGATTTTGGAAAATCAAAAAACAAACCAACCTAGAATCTACAAACATTCAAGATCTTATATTTCATAATTCCATCTGAACTAGGGAAAAGCTTGTCATTTTTTTATAAAACGTTTGGAAAATTTGGAAATAATTTTTAAAAATATTATTAAATAATGAATCGAGTAATTATTTTAAATTTATATTCTCCTTTTCGAACTTTCATTTGCCAAAAACCTTCACCATTTCTTGGCTCTTGACATTTTCCAACAACATTCTCTAACTCAACTCTTCCCTCATTATCTCTCAATTTTATTCCTATCTTGAGCTTTATACCTGAAAATATTTAGTTTTTGTGTCTTTTTTTCTTTTCAGTCATCATATTGTCATCCACCATTATCTTTAATCTTTAGCGAAAATCCCACCGCCTCACTCCCTCCTCTGAATCCAGATTAGTATATGAGATTTAGCTCTGTATAAGCAACACTCTCTGAGTGGATTTCCACCTTTTTTTTGTTTTTACTTATTCCCTTACGAAGAGAACAATTCTAACTTATTTCCTTTGTGAGAGATCCTTTACACACTTTTTCTCTATGGGGAACATTTCCTTAAATTTTCATGTCCAATAGAAATATTGTTTCTTCCTTTCGTAAACTGAGAATATTATGAATTTTCTAACAGATTTGTTATTTTGTACCAACTATATATAACTTTTGTTGACAAATTAGATAAAAATTTACTTTTAAATTTATTTAACATATAACCAATTAGAATAGTAAATTAGGTTGGATTATGAAAAATCAATTTTGTTCCTTCAAATAATTATAATTTAAAAGCATATTTAAAAAATATTATTGGATTTTAAATTATCTAAAAAAATAAATTTGAAAAAAAAGTTTATATTATTTTAGAAAAAAATAGAAATTAAAAAATATTTACAATTTATTATTTATTTTAGTTGGTTTTTTTCGATTAAAGAAACAAAAAATAATACATTTCTATTCTACCTGTCAAAATATTATCAATCAACCAATATATGTCTTGATCAAATAATTAAAAAAGTGTTAGAATGATTTTGGAGCTTAAATAATATATATAAAAAAACTAAAAATATAAATATGAGAAGGAAATTTAATTTTATAAATTTTAAAGTTTAAATTCTAAATATCTATTTTATCATGTGATCTTGATAATCCTTTTTTAGTTCAAATAATTAGTTTACATGTGATAAAAAAAACAATTTCTTAGAGCTTAAATAATATACAAATTTTAAAATCTAAATTTGAAAAAAAAAGTTTAAATTTTATTAAGATAATAAAATGTAACATATATTAGAAAAATAGAAAGTAAAACGTTATTTATTTTATTATTTTTTTGCTGGTTTTTTCTGTTAAGAAAAATAAAAATAATATAATATTTTTTATCCGTGTCAAAATCTCATCGATCGAGTAGCACATGTGATAATCTCGTTAAATAAAATGTTAACAGGTATCAAAATTTCGTGAGAGCAACCAAGTTTTTTAGATAAGATAGTGTTTATGATATGGGAAATCTGGCGCTAACTTGTATTAGAGGAATTGTGGAATTCTTGAGGAATATGGTGGAATATTTGTTTTTGTTACCAGTTGGTTTTGTGGAAATTCCACAAAATTCCAGCAAAAATAAATTGAATAAAGACAAAAAAATAGTTAACAATTTAGGCATAAATCATATCAAATTTAAATATAACTATTATTTTTGGATGTATAACTTTATTTTAGATATTTATATACCTATTTAGTTTCCTATTCCGTTCGGGTTTAAATTTAATTTTTCATGTTTAAGAATATAGGATCCATTCAGATATTTTATCAGTTTTGATTCAGTTTGGTTCCTAATTTTTAGGGTCGGTTTTCGGTTCACTTGTTTTGGTATGAGTATTTTGCCTAAGTTTAGTTCACATCATCTATGTTGAATGTAAAAGTTATTTTGGCAAATATATAATTAAACTAATAAGGTAATTAAATATAATATTAAATACAAAAATTGACTTTTTTGAAAATTTATTTCCAAACGAGACCCCTACTGCTTTAAATTTTTTTCTTATGGAATTTCGTTTGGAAATAAAATTTCAAAATGGTCAATTTTAGATAATCACCTTTCAATATAATTGGTCAAAAAGGGTAATTTCATGATAAAAATATATATATATATATAAGTTCACATACATGAAATAAATTGCATTTTCATGTTATTTGTTCGACGATCTATGTAAAAAATTGAGAGGAAAATGTATCATTAAAAAATTACATCATTTGCGTAATCTGTGGAATTGGTGGTAATAGAAAATCTGAGTGATTCATCAAATCAAACAAAATAGAATGTAAAAAAATCCAACGGTATAAAAATTTATATATCAAATTATCCAGATCCAAACCGAACTGTATCAAACCAAACCAAACCAAAGTAATTAAGCGAATTCCAATAAAAATTAATATATTGACTTAAATATTTTTAAAACTCAAAACTCCATATTTCAGACCAAACCGAATAACCAAATGTTTATCCTTAACTTTATTTCTCTAAATGAAAATAAATTAATATTATATTGAAAAGAATAATGTATTTTTAGATCACTAATTTTTGTAGTTCTTAATTTTGATTTTTTGTATTTTTATGTTGTTTAATACATTATTAATCAATATCAATAATTTTAATATTTTAAAAAAAATTAATACTTAATATTTATTTCATTTTAAAAAATATTATTAACTTTTATTTCATATTATTTTAATTATATTCTTATTCAGTTAGATACAAATTTATTTACTTTTTTTAATTTTTCACTTATTATATTCCACTATATTTCAGCCAGATTTTGTTGTTACTATTTGAATCTTTAATTATTCCACTAAATTCTGTAAAAAAATTATAAAAAACTCTGTCAAATTTGACATTCAGCTAAATTCAGGAGTTACTAGTCTGGTAATTACTGAATTTGGTCAATACTGCGTGTGATCGTAAGTTAATTAATATTATAAAAAAACATCTATTGAATGTCTGACTTAGTTTCTAGTCAACTACCTAACGTTTTATTTCCATGTTAACCGTGTGTAGACAGAACTTCTATTAATTATCCCATAGAAATATAAGAAAACAAAAAAAATTCTGTTGACAAAAAAAAAAATTAAGAAAAACAAAATATCCTTCTACTATTTTCTTTTTTAATACCAGAAGTTTTGCACTGAAACCTATAATCTTCCAAACCCAAAACTACAATGTAATATTAGTTTTGTTTCAATCGTATCACTCTAACCGACTATCTCTAAACTTTGCGACTATCTCTAAACTTTGTTTAAGCTTTTTACCAAGCTAACGACACTTTGTTATTTTTCTCATTTTGTACTTAAATTCATTATTAAATAATATTATAATAATATAATTTTGGTTGTGACGTTCAGAAATAAATACTAAAAGCAAACACCTGAAACTTTCCCACCTCTTCCTCTATCTATCTTTTTCATCTTATCACCATTTTCTTCACCTCCGATCCAAAATCTTGAGATTCTCTGTTTTTTTTCATACAAACCGACCCAAAGACAAAAAACTTAAAAAAAAAGATATATCTTGTCTTTTTTTGGACATTGAGTTGTGTTGTCAATTATTACAACAGTCACCATGTCTTCTTACAGTGATCCAAACCAAGCTTTGGTTCCATCAGACAATGCTACGAATGCCGAACAAAAGATGAAACTTTACCAAGCTTTCATCTTTTCTATTCCAATCTGTTTCACATTCATCATTCTCTTCGTCTTCTACGTCATTTACCTCCGTCGACGTAACGGCAATGTTGATTGGTCTTCTCTTGGAATGCGTGGTGGTAACATTGACCTCACCAACAATCTCTCTATGGTATAAACTTAAATCTTTCATTGACTTTGCTCTTCTTGTAAGATATTGTGGTTGTTACAACATTTGATGGTTTTGTTTTGTAATGATTTGTTGGCTCCAATTATGAATAGATTGAAATAGGGCTGAAGAAAGAATTGAGAGAGATGCTTCCCATTGTTATCTTCGGGGAGAGTTTTACTGTTAAGGATCCACAGTGAGTTCTATTCTTCTTCTTTTTTTTTTTCCAAAGAAATTACCTTCTTTAGTTTTTTTTGGATTCAGATCTGTTTAAGGCTTATCTCATAAAAATAGTTTTTTTTTTGGGTGGTAGAAGTTCAAAACTTTTGACGAGAACAAAAAAAAAAGAAAGTTCAAAAACTTTATGATTCATCAGTGAGTCCTCTTATTATTATTTTTCCCCAAATAAATTATCTTTTTTTTTCTTTTTCAGGATTCAGATCATTTACAGTGTTATCTTATAAAAATTAAGTTATTTTTTGTCATAAGAAATAAGTTTTCTTTAAAATGGAAAGTTTCAATGGTCCAAGTTTGGTTTATTGTAGGTTTACAATAATTCTTATGACTATGTGTTTGTGGTTTGAATAACTTTTCAGAATATGATGATAATTAATGTGATTTGGAAGAATCTTTTATCCTGAGATATTTATTGGCCTCATAATATGAATATTAGCTCTTTAAGAAAACTGACAAAACTGCTTTTTTTGTTTTGTTTGTAAGAGGAAAAGCATTAAAAATATAATTGCGAATCACCTGATTTAATTTTCGACTTGAAAACAGATGTTCAGTGTGTCTTGGGGATTATAAAAAAGGTGAAAAGCTTCAACAAATCCCATCATGTGGGCACATTTTCCACATGGAGTGCATTGATACTTGGCTCACTTCACACATCACTTGCCCTCTTTGTCGTGTCTCTCTTATCCCCAGAGTGTCCCAAGACCAGTCCCGTCAAACCTCAGAAATTGTCCCTTCCATGGAGAACTCTAACGCAAGAGTTTCGGCTGAACCAGAGTCCCAACCAACAACCGAAGAAATAAGTCATATCGATGATGGCCAAGAAGGCAACAGAGATACAAGAGAGGTCTCTAAGGAAACGCAAGAGAATGACCAAAACATCATAGGGACATCAAATGGTTGTTGTAATTGTAGACTTGGTTAAAAAGCAAAATACAAAGAGCTGTTTTGTCTTTTGATGATGTTTCCGTATGATTTAAAGTAGTGATTCCTCTAAAAAGCGGAGCGAAGAGGCAAATTTGCGAATCTCCGTGTTCCTGGGGCGATCAAAGCTGATGTGTTTCATCATCCATATCTGAATATTCTGTAAATTTTTGTTTATACAATGAAACATATTGACATTAAAAATTATAACTTTGGATAAGTCTACGTATGGACTTTTTTGAGATTTTGGTGGATAGTAACATACTAAAATACCTAAGTGCAATGTGGTTCATTTCCACTAGCGGCAATTTGTCACCATCCTCGGGGTTTTATATGTTTGTGGTGAAATTAGGTAAAAAATAAATAAATAAATAAAAAACCTTTTGTGGGAAACAAATATTGAGTTTTAGATTTTACAGTTCCATGTGAACCAGGGAAGTGGTTGGCATTGTTTTCTAAAAAGTTTGGAAATTTCGGAAATAATCTTGAGACCTGAATTTTATAATAATCTAAAACTAATTAATGCTGGAGTAATTTTCCGCCTATCAATCTTGTAACAAGACATGGATAAGCCATGTACGAATTGCTCAATAAGCCAAGCAACAAGTAGAATAACATCTTTTGGGAGCAAGGCTCACTGTCTTAATTCTCGGATGTATTGGTTGATAGGCCAATTCTAAGCCCACTAAACATGAAGGAAAAAAAAATGTGAATCTCTTAAACATCTTCTAAGCCCACTAATAGTCCACCTAACAAGAAGACACAAAGTATTCTCCACTGCAACTTCCACGTCTCTACAGACTCAATTATTCTGGTCACTGAAACAACCATCAAAAACAAAATTTCATCGTTCAGATCTCAGAACCTGGATAAAGCAATTGATATTATGCAGTTATTGCTATCATTCGAACTACTTCTCTTCTAGGCATTGAATGAATTTCTTCAACTTTAGGCAGCTTCCAAATATGGGCTTCTTCCAACTATTAAGTTCAATTATTTTATTTGTTTGTAATCTAGAATGGGCTTTGTAAAAATTTGGCCTCCTTACCACATTTATATTTATGCAATCAATAAAAAGTAAAAAAGAAAAAAGAAAAAAAGAAAAAGAAGAAAAAAAAGAAAAAAAAAAGAAGACAGCTAATACATTATATACAGCTCAACATTTTTACTATTATGCAGATTTTACCTTTTCTTCACTAAAATGTAAGGTAACTAGAGGATAATATTTAACTAGCATTTACTAATTCTAAAGGTGTATGTCTGTGGTACAACCACTTGTCAAGTTCATGGCATTAGTCATACAAATACCCTTAATTATCCATATTAAGCAAAATATTTTCCATATACTATCAAAATCATTTATCAGGTTTAGCTGACCAAAAAATTAAAATAAATAAATAAATAGTAAGAGCAAGCACCTGAATCTTGAGCTTCTCTGTTTTTGTTATCAGACAAAGCAAACAAACGACAGAAAGTGAAAAATTCTGTCTTCTTGTCTCTGGGATTTATCTAATTTTCGACATTGAGTTATGTTGTCAATTATTACAACAGTGACCATATCTTCTTACAGTGACCCACCAATTCCAGAAGCTTTGATTCCATCGGCGATCAATGGCACAAATACTGAACACAAGATAAATTTTAACCAAGCTGTTTTGTTCACTATTCCTATCTTTTTATCATTCATTATCCTCATCGTCTGCTTCATCATGTACCTCCGTCGACATAGCAGCAATGTTGATTGGACTTCATTTTATGTTGGTATATTCAACCCCACCAATAATTTATCTATGGTATAACTAAATATTCTTTTTTTAATGGTATAGATTTGTGGTTTTTGCAACATTTGATTGGTTTTGTTTTGTGTTGATTTGTTGGCTCAAATATGAACAGATTGAAAGAGGGCTTCACAAAGACTTGAGAGAGATGTTTCCTATTGTTATATTTGGGGAGAGTTTTGCCGTCACGGATTCACAGTGAGCTCTCTTACTCATTTCTCGTATATTTGTTTTTTTTTTATTATTATTTTTGGGATTCTGTCATATCTTTTAAAGGTTTCTCTCATAAAAGAAAAAGTCTTTTTTTTTTGGTTATAGAAAGTCCAAATTAAAATTATAATGTGTTGACCAGAAAAAAAACATTAGAATATGTAACGGCTGAGAACTCAATGGTGCAATAAAAAAAAAACTTGTGAGTTTGTGGTTGGTATACTTTCATTAGAATAAGGTTATATGATATTAATTAGAGGAATTTGAAAAATACCCTCTTTTTTAAAAAAATAATATAAAACTATTATTTTGAAGTTTTAATTTCATAAAATACTTTCACAAAAACTTAATAATATACCAAGAAAATTATATCTATTAAAACAAAATTAATTAAGTTTTTGGTTATAAAATAAATATTTTGTTTATACAAAACAATTTACTCATTATAAATTTTTGAAACATATTTTCTGGCTTTGATTTATGACCTTACAGATAGTAATTTCATAAAGAATGAATGAAATTTTACGAAAACGTTTTAAAAGTTCATATGTGCTGTTTCCTCTTAAAATTGTTGAGTAATTTCATTTTGTTGATCCAATTTCTTAAGTCTTGACCATCGTATGTCATTTTGTTTTCTGAAACAATGATAATCATACTTATTTTCAAACAATAATAAATTAGTGGTAGTAATTTATTTACAACTTCTAACATTAGTTATTAAATATTTTAACTTAAATAAGGACTAAACAAATATTAGAGTTTTTAAAATCAATATATATGGTACTTTTCAAATTCTAAACATAAATAGGTCATTTTTCAAAAAACAACCCTATTAATTAATTCTTCAAAAAAACTGAAAAACTGTTTTTTTATATGTTTTCTTTTTGTTTGTAAAAAGAGTCAAAACCTAAAAAAATATAATTGAAAATCACCTTATGACTTGAAAACAGATGTTCAGTGTGTCTTGGGGATACGAAACAGGTGAAAAACTTCAACAAATCCCAGCATGTGGCCATATCTTTCACATGGAATGCATTGATACTTGGCTCACTTCACACAGCACATGTCCTCTTTGTCGTGTTTTTCTTATCCCCAAAGTGTCTCAAGACCGGTCCCATCAAACCCTAGACATTGTCTCTTCCAGGGAGAACTCTAGCGAAGGAGCTTCAGCTGTACCAGAGACCCAGTCAACAACCGAAGCGATAATTCACATCGAAGATAGCCAAGAAGGTGAGGAGATATTAGCGAGGTCTAAGGAAACGAAAGAGAATGAACAAAACAACATAGGGACATCGGATTGTTGTTGCAATTGTGGACTTGGTTAAGGAAAAGAAAAAAAGATTTGTCTTGTCTTTTGATGATGTTTCTGAACAATATTTAAAGTATGTTTTTTTCGTTTTGTACCTTGTAACATTTTTAGGAATAAAATGAGAGCATAATCCTTGAAAAAAATGGCAAGTTCGGAAAGATTTTGAAATTTATAAGTATTAACTTCATAAATACATGGGTGTTGAAGTCATTATATGTTGTTTTATGTAAAATTGATTCGATAGTTATGGTATTTTAGAGTGTGGTTGGTAGGAAACAACTTAACTCAGAGTAAAAGAGACAGAAAATAAAAAAGTGAGAGTAAATGAGAGCAAAAAAATGAGGAAATAAAAAGTGAATTTTAGACAATGTTTTCACGCCCGACTCGATCCGACCGGTCTGACCGGTTAATTCGGGATCCGAACACTATTTTGGTTCGGGTTTAGTATTAAAACCTGCCAGTAATAAAACCGGAAAAACCCAAAAAAATCGTCATTAATCCGCCATCCGGCCGGTTCAACTGGTCCACCGGTTTGTGGGTCAAAAAAAATTTTCAAAATATTTAAATTTTTTTATTTTAAAACCCTTTTGATTTAATTAAAATGTTTGATTTTAAGAATAAAATAATATTTACACTTATTTTTATAACTTTGTAGTTTTTAAAGCACATACATACAATTGATTGTTTTGATGTTTGATTATTTGATTTTTGTCATTGACGATTTTTTACTATTTTAGTGGCTTCTTCACTTTTAGTTTAAATTTGATTGAATTACGCTAATATTACTGTTAGATTATTTTGTTTTTATCAAACATGGTATTACTTTTTTACTATTTTAATACTTTTAGTCGTTTATTCTTAATTTCAGAAAACAATACATAAAAATACATAATAATATATAAATTATTCTTTATTCTATTGACCCGACGGTTGATCCGGTTCGACCAATGGCAAGGTCATCTGGTTTGGTGGCCGGATCGGATATAAAAACATTGATTTTAGATAAGTTACTTATACTCTACTTTTTTAAGAGAAAAATGTTTAGTGAAATATACTATAGTATGGGAAAAGAGTATTTTTGTCTCATATAATCTGCAAAGTGCATGTTTAACCTGGACAATCATGTAATATTAATATATACCCAAACACTTTAAAACTTCAAATTTTAGACCCAAATTTCATATTTTTTGTTTCTAATTCGGAGTCGTCATTAACGGATGTGTTAATCAATCTTTACTGATGCTAATTCAGCTGACACATTTTTGACGTCTTGGTATAAAAATACGCCGTTTTCAACTTAAGGTTCAACTTTTTTTCTTTAAATGTGAACCATGTACTCTAACTCGCGACCTTGAATTAGCTAACACATGACATTTACCAGTTGACTACAACCATCGTACATGTACAACTCAAACTTTTAATTTTATAAACTTTTCGGTTTAGGTTTATAAAATGATTGTACATACTGGAAAATACACTTTGTTGATTGTACGGGTCAAAAACAAACTTTCCCCCGTAGAATAACCTAAATCTTAAAGAAAATTGCTTGATTATCTCTTTAATATTCACATAATGCCATTCTGATTAATTTTAATTAAAAAAAACATTAAACTGAAAATCAGAGTTATTAGATTTATTTAAAGAAAAAAATTAGGAAATATAATATACACTAAAATCGTGACATCTCAAGCTTCATCGTCAACCTCCAAACCCTAATCTTAATTTTGGCCTCTCATTTGTTAGTCTCGCCACCCCCTCATCTCTTAATACTGCCGCCTCAACAAGCTACATAGCCGCCTTGCCTGTTAGTCTCGCGTGTGGCCGAGCCCCACTGGCCGGGAAAACTGTAAGCCTCAAATCCATTAACAGTTTCTTGGCCCTGCCTCGCTTCGACTGTTAGCCTCAAAAAACTGTTTGCAAGAACCCTACAGATTACTTATCTTGCAACGACAAATGCAATGAGGACACAGTAGTTAACCTTGCTGATTCACATTTTTTGTATTGTTGAAGCAACCTTGTAAAAATGTTTAAATCATTGAAATCTTTTTTACTAAAATCTGTCATTAATAAGACATGTAAATATCTACAGTACAACTTAAATATGCGATAAAACATTAAATATGCCATACAAACAAATCTACTTCAACATAGAAGCACAAATTTATTTCACAGATTTTTCTTTCAGCAGTGGCAAAGTCATAAATATTTGCATTTTTCCTCAGAAAAAAACGAAAAATATGCTATTGTGGCATTAAATTTTATTGACAGTCTTGAAATTAGTTTTCTCCTAACAAATGATTTAAGGGGTATTTTTGTGATCAACTAACCCATATTTTTCCTAAGTTAATATAGGACTTAAATGAGTAAAAGTTACTCTAGATTTTTTCTCCTAAAATTTTATTATTTTTTCTTTTCTTTTTTCTCAGCGGAAAGTAATAAAATTTAATTTTTTAGTTTTACTATTTATAATTGGGCTAATATCACATATTGGTCACTTTAAACTTTTTTTGTTTCATGGTTTGGCAAAATCAATGAGACATTTCATAGTTTGGCAAAGTGGATACAACTTACAAGATGACGAAACTGTCTTTAAATAAAAACAATATCTTCCATGTACGTACACGTTATAGTAATTCAGACATACATAAAATTATCATGGTTTATATGTGATTTTAACATATATGTGGATCATATGTCGTAGTACGTATATCACATATGGTAAAAGTTTAGGTTTGTTATTTTAGGTTTAAACTTTGATGTATACATAAATCATATGTCATAGTACGTACACCACATATATTAGGTGCAACTCTCTAGTTCATAATTATATGGTTTAGTCTGTATGTATATGTATGTAGAAGTTTATGTTTGGTGTTTTTGGGTTAATTTGATATATGTATTCTATATATGTCATAGTGCGTATAACACATATATTAGGAATTAGATACTATAGTGTATATAACTATATGGTGGTGTTGTTTTCGGCTGAATAATTACGAAACCTTGAGCGACCTCTCAAGGAATCTCTCCCACACCTAGCCACCGCCGCAAACAACTTAATCTGATCTCTTTTTCCGGTGGTCAGTTTTTCTCACTGCCGCCAAATGGATTCTCTGTATTAACTTGTCGTTTTATCATCCATCGAGGTTAAACCATTTTAATGCATGCTAGTGAAAGAAAAATAAATACATAGAATAGAGTCATAGAAAAGTTTGAAAATTTTGGAAGAGAGAGAGCAATAATAAAGTGTGTATTTTAAAACAATGACAATGAAACCCTCTCGGGCGCCCATTTTCTCTCCCAAACTAGGCGAAAAAAGTTCCATCGATTTTCAACCTCGATCTGCCTCTCCGACACCGGCGGTTCTTTTTCCGGCGTCGCGTGCGAAGGCCATTGTGAAGATACTCGCGGTGTTTTTTCTCAGTCCGTCGGTGGTATCTAGGTTGCTCGAGGACAGCAATTTGTCTGCTCGGGGTTTCCTCGTCATCGGAGGGAGCTCCTCTGCTCTTTGGTGTGTGTCGCGGTTTTGTTTTTTGGTGCGGTTTTGGGATCAGCCGCGGTTGCTCTCCGGCAGCAGATCTCCCAGATCTTGGCTTCGTGGTTCAGATCTGGCTTGGCTCGCTGTTTGAGGTGGAATGGGTTCGTAATTCCGTGTGTTCTCCTGTCTCGAGTAGCAGCTTGGTGTTCTGTCTTCAATCGTGGCTTGCTCGGCGTTCAGAGCACCGGCCGGCGTGATTGGTCGACTTCCGATTGCTTGCATTCAATCCTTTCTATTTGCGTTTGTGTGTGTGAGGTTTCTTCGTCTTGGTGGTGACTCTGTGACAGCGAGTGGCCAGCTCTGTCATTAGTCTCTTCTGGCTAGGTTTGGCGGTATGGTAGAGGTTTGGCCGATGGTCTGAGCGGCTTTTGTTGGTGGCGGCGTCTGATCAGCAATGTCATCGATGAGTTGTTAGTTTTGGGTTCTCGGTGTGGCCCTATTAAAATATATATATATATGTATATATTATATAGAAAATAAAAATTAAAATTATTACATTTTATAATAATATAAAATCTGAGAAAAAAATAAAAAAATAAAAATTAATTTAATATAAATAACAATAAAATATTATTATAATATATATAATTTTGGATCCGATATCCAAAAAAAAAAACAAAACTTGGATTTGCATCCACTCCACCCAGATATTCTGTTTTCCAGAACGGATAGGGAATACCTGGATCGAATACCGGATCCTGGATAGTAGGTTTCAGGGCTATTTCAAAATATAAACATGTGTCCATTGGAAATGGTAAGAAACTGCTTTAATTAAAAGATATAATATCTTTCCCTATCATAAGGTAGTTATCTATCGTGATCTGCACCAAATTCTATCGTCGGAAATTAAACTTAAACTATCATTAATATATAGCGAGTGGGAACCAAAACAAACCGAGACATTATCAAACATATTGACCTAAAACTAATTTTATTTTAAAACCGAAAATTTTGCCGCTAGAACTAACAAACAGTTTTTTACTTTTTAAAATTAGAATTAGATTATATAAAATAGTGTTTGGTATTAATGTTGTCGTTTTATCATCAATTGAGGTTAAACATGTTTAATATATGTTAGTAGAAAAAAAAAATAGAATATAGTCATAGAGAATTATGAAAATTTGAAAATATGTGAAAATTTCCGAAAAGTATTTCAAAACTTGAAAAATATTTGAAATTCTCAAATATATATACTTATGTCAAATTTATTTGGAAGACAGAAAATAACAAAAAAAAATTTATAAATCTATAATAATGTAGTATTTTATAGGCTTTAATGGTGTTCCGTGTGCATACTGTTAGTGTTATGTTTATACTCTCCTCTTTATTAGTCTACTTGTCTTCGTCTCTTTATCTCTTTGTTACTCTAAAATGAATCATTATATATCTTTGTACATCTTCCATTCTAACTAATCTATAAAGAGATTCTCACATCTTACATGGTATTAGAGTAGGTTATGGTTGAGTTTCGATCAGTGGTTAAACTCAATTATTATTTTATTTTTAAGCCTTAGTCTTTCTTTAAGCTGATGCTTCGCTAAGCTATCGAGCTTATTGGTCTCGTTTGTTTCATTGCTTAATCACCTCACTTCCGCATCAACGTCATGATCCATGTAATTTCTTTCACGAAGCCGATTTGACTCATTTATCGTAGCACATGAGCCTACTTTGAATGCTTTCTGCATTCCACATCTTACCGCCTATCCCAAGTCGATCCACGGTTAAGTTACACAACTTCATTAAGTCATATGCTTCTCAACGACTTTTTGGTTCTTGATCTAAAGTTTGATCATGCGTTTAAGTTGCTCATGAGTTCTTTTAAGCTATATGCTTTGTATCCTTTACAGACATGTTCTCTGAGCCTTTTTACGGTAATTACACCCAACCATACATGGTTCAAGCGCAATACTTCTTCATTCTCAATGTACTTGTTGTCAAGATTAGTCTCTGTAGAGATCGTCCATCTTGAGAGAGCATGTTAGAGTTATGTCTACACTTGACTATTCTCCTCATCTTCCTCATTTATCTCCTCTTTATTAGTCTCCTCGTCTTCATCTTTTTATCTCTTCGTAACTCTGGAATGTGTCATTTATATATACTTGTATACATCTTCCATTCTAATTAATCTTATAAGAGATTCACACATTTTTTACTCATACAAAAAAAAATTGTATTTAAGATGGATGGGAATCCGAAGACAGAAAAGAAATAAAATCGCAAAAACCAAATATCTTCAAAAATAATTTTTCACACATCAACGAAATAAATGGACCTGACACTGATACACTAGAGTATTGCATATGCATCGTGTAAAACACGTGTTCCTTAGAAGCATTAAAAGTTATTTCGATTAATAACATAATATCCTGAAGATAATAAGATAATTATTTATTGTGATTTGCGCCGAACTCTATGGTAGGAACTGGACTTTACATTTGAGATGTTTAAGTTATTATTAATATATGGAGAGTGAGAACAAGAAAATGAAACATTGAACATATATAGACCTAAAACTATACTTCTTATTTTATTGATTTCGAAACCGACAATTCTGCCGCCAAAATTAACAACTTTTTTTGTTTTAAAATTTTAGAATAACTTAGATACGTATTATAGTGATTTTTATTATTTTGTAGCTTTATCACCAATCGTATTTAAGTCTGTTTAATGCATTTTTAAAAAATAGAACATAATCATAGAAAGTCATAAAATTTTTAATTCTAAATGAAATCTCCTGTAAAAAAAATTAAAATAGTAGAGATCTTCATTTAGTATTAAAGTTTCAAAGATGACTGTTTGTTTATAGTTTTACCTAAAAGAAAACATTAACAATTTAGCTAGAGCCTAGAGCTAACACAACCATTACATTCCATTTTTTGAAAATATGTAAAAAATTCCAAAGGTATTTGAAAATATATAATTATGTAAAGTTTATTTAGAAGACAAAAGAAAACAAAAAACTTATAACTCAATTAAAAGAAAACAGTAACAATTTAGCTAGAGCTAACAAAAATATTAAATTCCATTGATTACCTAATAAAAAATTAAAATCATAAAAAGGCACAAGAAAAAACATATTAATATAGTGTTAATGATAAGGAAAGCGAACATTTGTCACAAATTTCCAGTCCGTAGGTCAATACTCGTGTGCATGGTAAATTAATAATATTATAAAAACATCTATTTAATTTATGACTCAGCTTCACGTTTTCTCGTCAATCTACACTATACTCGTGTGTACTCTTCCTATTAATTATCCCATATTTTTCCTTCTATACCATTTTTTGTTTCTATCCTATTTTGTTCGTTAACTCATTATTAATAATATTATAATAATATAATTTGGTGAATACTCGTGTGAATGGTAAATTAATAACTGTAACGACAAAATATCTATGAATGTGTATGACTTCACGTTTTCTACACATGTGTGTAGGATTCGTATCAGTTACATATATCCTATTATATACATTAACCCTCTGCACGTAGACTTCTAATAATTATCCTCCTACAGTTCTATTCAAAACTCTTTCTACTATTCAAAATTGCTTCTACAATGCTCCGTCGTCGACGTCGTAACACCATTGTCGAATGGCCTACTCTTTTTGGTGGTAGCTTGGACCTGTCCAATCTCTCTATGGTATAAAATATTTCGTGGTTAATTTTTACAACATTTGATGTGTGTTTATTGTGTAATGATTTTATTATGAAACAGATTGATACAGGACTGCGCAAAGAATTGAGAGATGCGCTTCCCGTTATTATCTTCAAGGAGAGTTTCACCGTCAAGAATTCACGGTGAGTCAGAATTTTCTCTTTTCCCAAAGAAATATTTTCTTTATTTTTCTTGATTCATCAGTCATATCTTCTTAAAAGTTATCTTTTGCAATAGAAAGTTCAAAAATTTATGATTCACAGTGAATCCTCGTATTAGTTTTTTCGCAAAGAAATATTTACTTTATTTTTTCTTGATTCAGTTAGATCTTCTTAAAGGTTATCTTTTGCAAACAGCAAAGAATGTTCAAAACCTTATGATTTGCAGTGAGTCTCGTATTAGTTTTTTCACAAAGAAATTATCTTTTTTTCTTTTTTTCTGGATTCAGATATTTTAAAGGGTTATCTCATAAAAATTAAGTGTTTTTTTTTCGTAAAAATAAAACAAGTTTTCTTATGTTGGAAAGTTCCAAGCTATGTTGAGTGATATGAATAAAAACCATGGTGCAAACTGAGAGATGGGAACAATAAACTAAACTGGATGATGCATCTTGTGATCAAAACTGCATATTTATTCAAGTGTAGGCATGTGTAACGGCGGAGAACTCAATGGTGCAATATTGGTTTTTGTTTTACAATCGTTCTTCTGAGTTTGTGGGTTGTTTTACAACTTTATTCTTTGTTTAAAGAAAATATAATTGAGAATGAGCTGGTTTGACTTTTGACTTGAAAACAGATGCTTAGTGTGTCTTGAGAACTTCCAAGAAGGTGAGAAACTTCAACAAATCCCTGCATGTGGGCACGCTTTTCACAAGACATGCATTGATACTTGGCTAACGTCAAAGACCACTTGCCCTCTTTGTCGTGTGTCTCTTACCCCCACAGTGTCACAAGACCGGTCCCATCAAACCCCAAACACTGTCCCTAGCATGGAGAACCCTAATGCAGGACCTTCGGCTTAACTAGTCAATAAACAAAATAGAAAGCCACATTGATGATGGCCAAGAAGGAAACAGAGATATTAGAGAGGTCATTTAAGGGAACGCAAGAGAATGACCTAAACAACATAGGGGCGTCATTTGGTTGTAGTAATTGTAGACTGGATTAAAAAGAAAAGAAAAAAAGAAGAAACAAACCTCTGTCTAGTCTTTTGCAATATTTAAAGTATTTTGTTTTCTGTTTGTGCCTTGTAACATTCCTATGAGTGAAATGAAAGCATAGTCGTTAAGGAAAATGGCAAGTTTACAAAGATTTTGGAATTTATATGTCTTAACTTCATATATACGTGGTCGTCAAAGTCCTTACTCACTATATGTTGTTTGATGTAAAATAACTTGATAGATCCTTTAGTTTTTAGTTCTATTATGACCATTAGTTTGATAAATTTTAGAATTGATTGTGTCTGCATAATTGTTTTTGAATTATTCTTCCTAAAATTTAATATTTTTAATGGGATATTTTCACATATTGGTCGGTTTTAACTTTCGTTTCATGGTTTCAAAATCTGTTTTTTTTCCTTTTCTTTTTATCATCTGAAATATCATATAGATTAGGTTGCCATTGAAACAGAGTAAAAAACGAAGCCACAAAGCCTAAAGAACTGACTGAGTTAGTTTGGTAACTCAAGAGCCAAAAGCAGCAAAACCATACAGAGACTAAAAAAGAAGGGACAATTCTTGATTTAAACATTTTCAAAATTTTATTGTGAAACAAGAATCCTTAGAGTGTATTTTTATAACATTAGGGAGCCTTTTTTGATATTAAAATTTTGAAGGGGTCTAAATTTGGTAGTTTTACCAAAAAAAGAATGACTTGAAAATGAGAAAAAAGTAACTACCAATCCTCCAACCTCTAGAACCAATAACTCAAGTCTTGAAAATAATGCTTCGACAAAGAATGAAAACATCAAAACCACCACTTATGATCTTCTTGTCCTCAGTTGAGATTTGCATGGATATGCTTAAAATTCAATAGACATGCTAAACTAATAAATTAATGGATATGCTTAAAATACGACGACTCGGCAAAGAAGAAAAAAACAAAAATCAATTCACCCTAGCCACTCTCCCAGACACGACTATCGAGGAGCCGTGCATTTCACCTTTCTCTGATGCTGGTGGAACAATGGCTCGCCGGCGTTAGAGCTTCTTTGTAACGCCCTGACCACCACCGTTGGTTAGCACTTCACGCCTAGGCCCGTGAGCTCCACGCCTTCTCTAAGTCCGTGGGTGCTCCACGTCTCCTCTAGATCTGTGGGTCCCACTTTTGTCCGACGGCTGGTTTGTTATCAATAATTATACCCTCTTTAAATTAATAAAATTATTCGGTTCCAACATTATTAATTTGTAAAGGTTTTACTGTATATAACCTAAACCCAAAATTAAATTCTAAATTATAAGTAGTAAACCCAGACATTGTGTTTTAGTTACTCCAACATAAAAATAAACCCTAAATCAGAAATATAAAGCCCAAACAAATTGACTAGAGGGGTGTGTTGGACTGAGTATTTAAAAAGATTTGAGTTTAAATAACAAATCATGTATTATTGAAACATAAATTTTAAAATATCTTTTAAAATCCAGTGTTATTGGTTTAATAATTTTAAATTATACACTCAAATCTCCTATTATTGAAAATATGATTAGAATTTGATTTAAAAGTTTCAGGTAGATTTGAAGGGATTTCTTAGTTAAAAATACAAAAACCAAAATCCTAGAGTTTTATATGAGATTTTAAAAAATTTAATAACAAAATTCTTAATTCACCAAAATTTCACCAAATCATCTCAAAACTCAAAGCACTCCAGACCCCCCCCCCCCTTAGTTATCCAAACATTATTGACATGTGGACAAAAAGCATTAAATAAATTTTTTTATGAAAAACATGGACAAAAATGAAGTTTAATAAAAAAAAAGGGAAAAAATATCATTTCGCCATGTTTGAGTGGCAAAATCCGAAACTTGAACAGTAAAGTAGCCAAAACCGAATGCCACAACTGCAATAGTGGTTTTTTTTTTAATTAACTCTTACTCCACTTTTTCAGATGGAAGTTTTCCCCATTTCAGCTGAAAGCAGTAAAAATTTAATGTTTTGTTTTACTATGTATGATTGGGACTACATCACATATTGGTATTTTTAACTCTATGTTTCATGTTTTGGCAAAATCAATGAAACAATTCATGGTTTGGATAAGTGGATGCAAAATGGAAAACTTTATCATGCCCAGCATTACTAAGGGCTTTAAGCGGTATGGGGTATAGGTAGGTTATTGGAAAGTAGAATTTGAAAGAGATAACTACAATATAACGCACAATATTTTTCTAGAGACTATTCATCAATGATGCTATATATTTGAAGAGATTAAGTTCAGCTATCGCTCAAGAGAATATAATACATCACTACAAAAAAAAACATTTCTATTTCCGACTATCATTTTTGACTAATAATGGTGGTCAGAAATATTCCAACTATTTTCCGATCATTTTTGACTATTTTGAAAGTCGTCAATAATTAGTCAGAAATTAGTTGGTAAAAATACTAGTCAGAAATTAGTAGAGAATTTTATGACAATTATTATTATTATTATTATTATTATTAAAAATATAAATAAAATTTTTGACTAATTTCTAACTATTAAAAAAACAAAATTAAATTTTATGATAATTTTAGTATATTTTTAAAAAATATATATAATTTTTGACTAATTTCAGATTAATATTAAAACTTTAGCCGGAGATTGGTCAGAATTTGTGCCAATTTCAACTAAATTTAAATTAATTTAAAAATATACATAATTTCGACTAAATTTCATTTAATTTGATTTAATTTATTTTTAATAAATCAATATATATATATATAAGGTCAGAAATTGATCAAAAAAATTTCTAACCAATTTCCGACTGACACATTGTAGAAAACCACCACACTTTCGGGTTTACAATGACAACAACTCATCCCTCTCTTGGTGAGTTATTTTTGGTCTCCTAAACTAATTAGCTTGAAAAAGTGAAATCTAATCAAAATTCCTCCTATCGGAGCCGGGAGAGAAAACCAAGTTACTTCACAAGAGAAGTGTGTTTAGCTCGGACCCAATTCCCAATGGTTTTTTATCACTTTTTAATCGATTTTCTACTTCGTGAAAAGGTCTATACGTGACAGAGAGACTTAACGGTTTCATTCCGGTGAATCCCTAAGAGTTAGAGTGTTAGTCAACGTCACAATTCTAGGTGACTATCCTTACTTCAGAGTGTGATGCAATTCCAGCGAAAATTTATTAGGATGTAGCAACCATTGTATTTTTATTAGATTTTTTGACAACCAATTTTTTTTAATTTCAGTTTTACCCTTAAGATTATTTCCGGTAATTTATGCTAACATACATTTTAACAATATACTCTTTCCATTTCAATTTATAAGAGTTTTTGGCTAAAGCACACATATTAAAAAAAAATACTTTTTAACCAAAATCATCATTAAACAGATTTTGAAAACGTATGTTATTACATTTTTCATTTACATTATCATATACCTATCTACAAATATATATATATATATATATATATATAAACATATGTTATCATATTTTTATTTCTATACTTGTATATTCATATTCGTCTAAAATAGTCAATTAAAAACGAATTAGTTTAGACCGAAATCTAATTTTGCTAATTTCATATAATTTGTTATATACATCAATTTCATATAAGTCCTCTTGTTTGGTCCTCCACTCCTGACTTTGTCCTTGTGTTATTTCAACGCGAAGATAGACAAATCTCAAAGCTCACACATGACCCCAGAAAGAACCCTAAAATAGAAGAAGAGGGATGATAGAATTCATCCTCGATTTTGAATACATCGCCGAAGGATTTTGTTGGTATTTTCTTCTGCTCGTTGACTTTCTCTTTGACTTCTTCATCTCAATTTCTCTCTTCTTCTTTGCTCTAATCACAGACTTCTCTTCTTTCCTCTTCTGTCTCAATTTGATTACTTAAAAAGACAAAAACTTTTAGATGGGTTTAATCAAGAACACAGTTCATTACTGTTGCGTCTCAAGAAACAATCAGATTCTTTACTCTTACAACGGTGGAGATCACACCAACGAGACTCTCGCTGCTTTATGTTTAGAAAAGTCTCCGCCTTTTCACAATTGGTACTTTGAATCCATTGGTAAGAAGAGATTTGGGTTTCTTATGGGAGATGGGTTTGTTTATTTCGCCATTGTTGATGAGGTTTTAAGAAGATCTAGTGTTCTTAAGTTTCTTGAACATTTAAGAGATGAATTCAAGAAAGCTGCTAGGAAAGATTTAAGAGGAAGCTTTACTGCTATGATTGGTTCTATTAATGTTGATGATCAGCTTGTTCCTGTTGTTTCTAGACTTATTGCTTCACTTGAACGTGTTGCTGCTGAGAATAGTAACAATGAATTGAAGAGTAGTGGTAATAATAGTAATCTTGGTGAACAAAGTGAATCGGTGAATTCGACTAAAGATCCGCTTTTGGGGAGGTTAAGTAAGCAACAGAAGAAGAAAGGGAAAGATCATGTGATTTCACTTAGAGGTATTGAGATTGAAGAACATAGGAGGTCTAATGATAGAGGGAACAGAACCGATGACTCGTCTGCAGCGGCAGGAACATCGTTGGAGAAGGAGTGTGTATCGAGTAGAGGACGGTCTAGTTCTCGAAGCTTTGAATGGAAATGGCGGCGTATAGTTCAGATTGTTCTTGCTATTGATGCAGCTATTTGCTTGACTCTCTTTGGTATTTGGTTGGCTATTTGTGGTGGTATCGCGTGTACACGTTCGTAATCTACAGTTTCTGTTTCTGATTGTGTGGAAGAAAACTCGGAATATACATGAATCGATTCTTTACAAGACTTGTTCTCTTTTGTGCAATTCCAGTAGGCAAAAACTATGCAGCAAGCATTATTTGTTTATGTATATGAAGGCTCTTAAGTTCTAATTTGGCTTATGTATTGCTTTAGTGACATCTTTGTACAAATGTATACAGTTGGTTATCTAGTTTCTGTTCAGTGCTCAATCCTCTTTCAATTTAAATCCCAGTGTGATGTGTCTGATGATGGTTAGGCCCAGTGTCTATATAGAACTTGAGAGGCATATGTGCATCAAAGTAGTAAAGAAGCTTGTTGTGAGGTTTTAAACTGAACAAGGTAGACCATGAGTCATCAGCACCTCGTGTTTTTCAAGTTGCCTACATAAAGAAACAAACATATAGATGACGCAAACCCGATGGAATGGCTAGTGAGGCAAGAGCACACAAGTGAAACAGTTGATTCGGGTACTGGATAGAGCTGCCATACATTGAATGCTTAACAGTTGTATTTCCTTAAACAGAATAGTAAGCTTTGTTTTCAATCAATATTGATAAGCTTAAGTGAGTAGAAGATGGCTTCTCATACAAAACTCTTAAGTGATACGATTTAAGAGTTTTGGTGTGTTTGGTGTTACTTTGATTTAATGATTTCTTTTTAGTATTGGTTTTTGGGAGTTTTCCTTTTAGCATTAGGAATAAGGTTTTGATATTTTTCCTTTTAGTTATGTTTAAATCTGTTTGTATGAGGATCTATATAAAGAACCCTTATAATCAATAAGAACTCAACTTCCAACAATAAACCTAATTCTATGAGAGAGACTTGGGTTAAGAAGAAGCTTAGCTTTAAATCTTTCTACTTCAAGCTATAGCTACTGGTCCGGTTACTAGATCTAAATCTAGGGCTTTGGCTCATATCAATTTGGTATCAGAGCAAGGCGATTCAATGGGAGAGACAGAAGTCGTTCAATCGCAGTTCGCAAAAATTATGGAGACGATGGAGGCTATGAGAGCCGAGATCAGTGAAATCAACGAGAAGTTGTCTCCGATGAAGGCTGGCACCAAGATTCTTCAAGAGATAACGTCAGCACTACATATACATCTGGAAGCCATCGTTGCGGCTCAAAAAGAGGAGCGCGAGCAGACAAAATCCATGGTTGAGGAGCTTCGCGACGAGCAGGAGAAGCTAAAGGAAAGCTGGGCGGCGGAAAAAAAAGAAGTCGCAAAAAAGTTGGAGGCTCTTGCTGTGGTGATGGAAGGCGGGGGGAGGAAAGGGAAACCACCTCCATAGCCAAGGTGAAACAGAGCAACGGAGCTGATCTAGGCGGAGGAGAGTTGAACTATTGTCCTTTGGGAGGCCCTTGGACAAAACGTTCTAGAGGCGTGGAGAGAGGCCACCGTCTAACTGACGGAGGTGGTGACATGCCCGTGAGATCCATTGGGGCAATTCTCGAGGGAAAAAACTTCGGTTACATAACAGGGGTCCCCCGAGAAAACAGAAAGATGGGGAGAAGAAGTGGCTCTGATGAAAAAAAGAGTCGGTGGAAGAGACAATGATGCGTTTATGGGAAACCTTGCTAAGATGGAGTTTCCACCGTACGATGGAACTACCAATGCAGTTGAATGGTTGCAAAAGTGTGAAGATTACTTTGAAGACCAAGGTGTGTTCAATGATGATGCAAGGGTACGCCAGGCGATGTTTATATTGACGAGACAAGCGTATCATTCGAACCATAACCTACGGAGATTGATCACACGTCGACTTGGGTGGGCTGAATTTAAAAGAATCTGTAAAAGCGGGTTTGGAAGAGCGGATGCAGTAAATCCGGTGGCTGAATTGAGCAATTTACTACACACTGGAATGGTAGATGAGTATTGTAATAAATTTGAGGAGTGCCTTGGGAGACAAACAAGCTTCAACGGAGACCATCAACTTTGGCAATTTTGTGCAGGATTGACTGATAGTTTACGGAAAGAAGTTGAGTATTTACATCCCGAGACAATATTTGAAGCTATGGAGTATGCATGGGAAAATGAGTACAAGATTGACAGTGATAAGAGGACACGTACATTTGGAGGATATCTAGCCCCGCCAGCTCGTCAATCAGTCCCGTTAGCTAGATCAATGATGATAGGGAACTGCAGGAGCCATGGTGGCAAAAATGAGGAAGCACCGTTGCAGCAATAAACTGAAGCAAACCATGATCCTCAAAAGAAAATTTGGAAGAAGTTAACTAGTGCAGAGATAGCAGTGCGGCGAGCAAAAGGACTATGTTTCAATTGTGATGAACTTTTCATGCCAATACATGTTTGTAGACCAGTCCTTTTTATATTATGCCAGTCATGGACGTGGATGGTCAATAGGATAAACCATTTGAAGAATAAAACATGGTGAAATATGTGGGAGGACGTTGAGAAGCTGATAGAGGCATACCCGGAGTTAGAGCTCGAGGACAAGCTCCAAGTCCACGATGAAAGTAATGATACGATTTAAGAGTTTTGTGTATTTGATTTTATTTTGGTTTAATGGGTTTCTTTTTAGTATTGATTTTTGAGAGTTTTCTTTTTAACATTAGAATTACGGTTTTGGTATTTTTTTATTAATTATGTTTAAATCGGTTTGTATGAGGATCTATATAAGGACCTCTTATAATTAATAACAACTCAACTTCCACCAATTAACCTAATTCTATGAGATACACTTGGGTTAGGAAGAAGTTTAGCTTTATTTCTACTTCAAGCTACAGCCACAGGTCCGATTACTAGATCTAAGTGTAGGCTTTGGCTCATATCATACAGGAAATGGCAAAATCAAAATTTTAAAGAAACAAGTATGGCATGGATACAAAATAACAATATAAGAAAAATATCCGATAGTTACACAAATTTATTGAAAGAAAGTTAACATAAAATCACAACAATATAATACAAATGTTAGTTTAATTTTGTTTTTAATGACAAAACAATCAATTATCAATGTTCAAATGCTTTTACCTTTTTTTGGAAACATATATTAAATAACAACTATATAGATTGGGGACACAAAGTTTTGCTCGAAATAATTTGGAAACGTCTCTATTTTCAAACTTTGTTTTGGAAACGTTTCAATATCTAAAAATTTCCGTCTGCCTTCCAAAACATCTTGGGATGTTTGCAAGCTGTCTCCATCTCCAAAACGTTTCCAAAACGATGTTCAGAGGCGTACTTACCCTCTTCAAAATAAGACATTTGTGTAGGGCTCTTATTTTAGAGAAAAAAATATAGCTGTTATTAGTAAAACAATTTAGTGATTATGTTGGTTCATATCTCAATATTTAGAGTTTCATGACTAAATGTTGCTTCTTTTTCAATTATGAATTCATTTTATATTTTAGTTCCACATCGTATCATTTCTATCATTTTACTTTTACATTAGATAAATGCATCATATATATATATATATGTAAATGTATTAATATATAGCTACATAATATAAATAGAAATAATAAAATTTTGAAAGTTAAAAAATAATTTAGTTTTAAATTTGCTTATCTTATCAAATTAAAATATTTCAATACAATTATATCTATTAAATGTGTTTTAAATTGTATAATTTTGTAAGAAAATTTAAGTAAAATGTTTGTTTTAAAAATTTGCCAAACCAGTTCCGTAGTTGTAGATCATGGAGTGTACAACAAATACCTCCAAGTAGGTATAGACGTTCAGATATTTAGGTCGAGTTCGGATCGGATATTTCGGTTTCAGATATTTCAGGTAAGAAGTTTAGGATCCGTTTGGATATTTAAAATTTTGTATCCAAATTTATCCAAACTATTCGAAAATATCTAAATTACCCAACAAACTGAAATACTTTAAAATAAATCTTTCAAAAATTAACTAAAATACCCAACAATATCCAAACCACCCAAAAATTTCGAATATTTTAGGCATTTGGATTCTTACAAGTATTAATATTACTAATGTATTATTAGTATGTACTTATATTTTGAATATGTTCGGGTATCTATTTTGGTTTGGATCGGATTCAAATTTGGTTTCGGATTTTTGAGTCTTACCGCTGGATTATTTTAAAGTTTCGGGTTTTTTCGGATTTCGGTTTGGCACAGCCTAAGTTACAACTTCGTAGCCTTTGGACCAGAATATGGGCAGTAGCCCAAATCTTGCACCTTAGGCCATTTTCAAACACGAACAATCTTAGGCCCATATTAGATTCCATATAGATTGAGAACAAAAAAAAAAAAGAAAAACTCCAAAACAAAATCAACCGAAAGCTTGTCATCGTCTCCTCCATTTTCACCACTGAAGAAGAAAAAAGCTTGTCGCTACAGTGATTAATGTTCACAAGCGGTAACGTCACCGCTAGGGTTTTCGAACGTCAAATTCGAACTCCTCCTCCCGGCGCTTCCGTAATTCCAATTCTCTCAATCTCAATCTCAATCTCAATCTCTCTTATTAACACCATCTTCAAAATCTCAGGTGAATCGAGCAAGACACTTCTACGAAAACCTAGTTCCAAGCTACACACTCTACGATGTCGAATCACCAGATCATTGCTTCCGTAAATTCACAGAAGACGGACTCTTCCTCATCAGTTTCAGCCGTAATCACCAAGAACTCATAGTCTATCGTCCTTCATGGCTCACATACTCAACAAAATCCGAAGATTCATCATCATCATCAACCACTCCTCTTCCTCGTCGCGCTACGAAATTCGACAGTTTCTTCACTCAGCTTTACTCAGTCAATCTCGCTTCAGCTAATGAACTTATCTGTAAAGATTTCTTCATTTACTCACAGAGTAATCGATTTGGTCTCTTCGCTACTTCAACAGCTCAGATCCATGATTCTACTCCTTCACCTGATGCTGTTCCTGGTGTTCCTTCGATTGATAAAATCAGTTTCATACTTTTGAGATTAGATGATGGTGTGATTCTTGATGAAAGAGTGTTTACGAATGATTTTGTTAATCTGGCTTATAATATGGGTGTGTTTCTATACGATGATCTTTTGGCGATTTTGTCGTTGCGTTATCAGAAGATTCATCTTCTTCAGATTAGAGATTCTGGTCATTTAGTTGATGCTCGTGCTATTGGTTACTTTTGTCGTGAAGATGATGAGCTTTTTCTTAATTCTAGTTCTCAGGTAAGTGAGAGTTACAGTATCTTTTGTTTCTTTGAGGAGTGTATGAATTTTGAGGTTTTGTATGGTTTTTGTATGTAGGCTATGATGATGAGTCAAGATAAGAATAAACAGCAAAGTTTACCTGTGAATAAGGAAGATGATGCGGAGAATGGGTTGCATCATACTGAAACGAATGCTTCGAATTCGTTTCTTAGTGGGATTAAGCAACGGCTACTTTCTTTTATCTTTAGAGAGATTTGGAATGAGGAATCGGATAACACACTGGTTTGTTTTCTTCTCCAACTTCTTTATGTCTTAATGAAATTGTTCTGAATTTTACAATCTTACATCTTTACTGTGTTATGTTTACTTAGATGTTGAGTAGGCAATTACTGTAGATGTTACTTTAGATACTATAAGAAGATAATGGAAATTTGAGGTTTAGGATTGATGTAGTTGGTAGTAGTGGCATCTTAGTTGATGCAGCCAATCTTACAAGCTCTTTGTATTTTCGATCTTTCTTTGTAATTTGCAATGTTTGTTGTGATGATATGCTATTAGTCAACTACATCATGGATTGAACTAATCGAAAGATGTTTTTTTTTTTTTTGGCCAGAGGGTTCAAAGTCTTAAGAAGAAGTTCTATTTCCATTTCCAGGATTATGTCGACTTAATTATTTGGAAGGTAAATCATGGTGTTCCTACTACTTGAATCTGTGTCATATGTTTGCATTTGATGAAGAAAAAAAATAACCTTTTGCTCTATTCTTGATGTGCAGGTACAGTTTTTGGATCGACAACACCTGTTAATCAAATTTGGCAGTGTAGATGGTGGGGTAAGCTCTCTATAATACAAAATCTAGGTTTACATCTAACCGATATTGTCATTTTCAGAAATTTCCAATTTGATTGATTATAGATTTATGATGTTGATGAATAACTCAGGTAACAAGAAGTGCTGATCATCATCCAGCTTTCTTCGCGGTGTATAATATGGAAACAACTGATATTGTAGCATTCTTTCAAGTAAATATATGTGATTTTTAGCCACTTAATTTATGGAAAAGTTACATTTATTCATAACTTGACTTAATTACATTGATTTATGCAGAACTCAGCAGAAGATCTTTACCAGTTGTTTGAGCAATTCAGTGATCACTTTACTGTATCAAGTAGTACACCATTCATGAACTTTGTAACATCACATTCTAACAGCGTCCATGCTCTTGAACAACTAAAGTACATGAAGTTCAAATCAAACAGTTTTTCGCAGGTTTGTACATCTTTGTATCATCTCCTTCCTTCTGTAAGCAACTTTTCGATTTTGACGAATCTAATCAATTCTCAACACAGTTTGTGAAGAAGATGTTGGTCTCTTTACCTTTCAGTTGTCAATCACAGAGTCCTTCCCCATATTTCGATCAATCTCTCTTCCGGTTCGATGAAAAGGTAACCATTATAAACCTTAAACCTCTTCAATTTCAGGATTGCATTTCGCCGGTGAACTTAATTTCGGATATGGTTACAGTTAATATCCGCAGCAGATAGGCATAGACAATCCTCAGATAATCCAATAAAGTTTATATCTAGAAGGCAACCACAAACGCTAAAATTCAAGATAAAACCAGGTTGGTTTAGTTTATATTGAGATAAACGTAAACCGAACTAAACCAAACATATGTTAAACTTGTGATTGTCGTCCTATTATTACAGGACCAGAGTGTGGAACTGCAGATGGTCGGAGCAAGAAGATATGTTCATTCTTGTTTCATCCTCATTTACCACTTGCCATCTCTATTCAACAAACACTTTTCATGCCGCCTTCTGTCGTCAATATCCATTTCCGACGATGACTCTTGTGGTTTCCATGAGTCTACTACATGTTGTAATATATTGTTTGTAAAAGAAAAATATCTCAAAACACACATAATATTGTGAAAATGTCTCCGAACATAAAACAAAGAATCACACGTACGTGCTAGTTTTGTATCTGTCCTAGAAAGGAAGAAACAAGTTTATATTTTTGACAGCGGAGAAATAATTGGAATTTTCTTTGTTCTGTATTAGATTCTAGATGCTTACTTCTTGTCAGTTATGTTTCAACTTTGGTTCGAGATCTAATAAGGTAGTTCTTGGAGTGAGGCAAAATGAAAGTATCTATGATTGTCTTTTGTCACACTAATTTATGTATTGTCTATCCAACTCTTGATATTTGATCAAATAAAAGCATTTAACACTTTCTTTTTATGTGTGTTAGTAACTATGTGTTTAGTAAAATGACTTTTTTCTAAGAAAAAGCATATTGTAAATATCAAATACACATAATTAATCACATCGAATAAACAATGACGTATCTGAAATACAAAGCTTTTATATTGTATATTTCTCTGTTATTTGGAACCATGATGTGTGTATATCTCTAAGGACTAAAGATGACAGAAGGATTCTTATCTGTCTCACCTGAGTTACCAGCTTCAGTCTCAGAGTGAATCTGATAAGTCTCAGAGCTAAAACTAGTGCTGCATCCAGAGTTTTCAGTCAAAGACTGATCAGAAACTTGAACTCCAGTAAGTAAGAATCTTTTATGGGAATTAAAAGTATGAATAGCTCCATCACAGTCACTACACAACAATGCTCTGTCCTCTAAGCAGAATAAGTACCCTTTTCTCTCCTACATATACATAAACACGTTTTTTGTATTGATCGGTTTAAGTACTCAGCAGAGTGTTAATAAAAGAAAGAAAACAAACCTGGCAAATATCACAAAGAGGAGCTCCAGAACCTGTGGTGGCTGCGGCTACATGTTTTCGTAACGCGACTCGGTGATGTCTTTGGGAAAGTATATTAGCTTCGTGAACCTTAATGTCACATGGCTTACAAAGAACAGCTTCATCTGAACAACATAGTACTTCTGCTTCAGCCTTCTCACACACTTCACATTGTATCTTCATCCTTCAAAATTTCCAATACAAAGACAGTCACAGAGCAAATGTTCCTTAATATTAATGAGAAATAGGACAAAGAGTGAATAGTCACATGATGGGGTTAGACCAACTTTTGGTTGGCATTTAAATCAATAAATGTTCTCTTACCAAAATCTCCATGACAAGATTTTGTTCAGAAGCTTGTGTAGTTTAATTCCTTTTGAAACATAAATTTAGACAGACATAACGACAAGCTTCTCTTAAGACATAAGCATGGCAAGCCAAAAGTAATGTGAGGACCACAATATATATGCAAAAGTAAAAGACTCTATAGACTATAGTCATAGGCAATGGAAATCAAAAACTCTAAAATGTCAGAAGCTTAGAAACGAAGCATGGCTCATTCACACTCTACCCCATCCCTTTCCCATGCAGCAGCCAAAGCTCAAAGATTCATTAACATTCTCATCTTGGAATTATCAAAAATAGTTTTGGTCTCAAAATATAATAATAGGCCAATGAAAAAATAGGCCTGCATAGAAACTTTTATCATGGGCCAGTCCAGCCCAATTTTGTTTTGGCTCACCATGACATGGTCTCTGGAACATGAGAGAAGACCCTCAAAGGAACAACAAACTCATCCGACGTGTAATATTATGATTAGTGAGTGACAACAAGTCACAGCCAAAAGCTAGAACAATCTCAATATCTCTGCAAAACTCTACCAAAAGATATTTCAAGAAACTTCTTCATTCTTCATAAAATGTGTATATATACTCTAGAGAATTGAGTTTTAACTTCATAGAAAACAACAAGAAAGTGAAGTTAAGAGTTTCAACCTTTTACAAGAAAGCCAAATCATTAACCATGATGAAGCACTTGCTTAGCCTCTTCTTAGGAGCTTTGTTACTTGGAAACATCAACACAAATGAAGGTTCTGCACTCGACACTACTCGAGGAAGCTTGCTATCCGATCTCTGGCTAGACCGGTTTCCCGATCCATTCAAGATCTTGGAGAGAATCCCATTAGAACTCGAGAGGGACACAAGTGTGGCTCTGTCTCCAGCAAGAGTAGACTGGAAAGAAACAGCAGAAGGGCATGAGATAATGATCGATGTACCCGGTTTAAAGAAGGATGAAGTGAAGATAGAAATGGAGGAGAATCGAGTTTTGCGAGTAAGTGGAGAAAGGAAAAGAGAAGAAGAGAAGAAAGGAGATCAATGGCATAGAGTTGAGCGATCATATGGCAAGTTCTGGAGACAGTTCAAGCTTCCTGATAATGTGGATATGGACTCTGTCAAAGCCAAGCTTCAGAATGGTGTCCTCACTATTAACCTCAACAAGCTGGCCCCTGAGAAGTTTAAGGGTCCAAGAGTTGTCAATATTGCAGCTGAAGAAGACCAAACTGCAAAAATCAGCTCTTCTGAATCCAAAGAACTCTGATTGGACTAAGTTGATCTATATTTCTAAGAGTTTCATATTTTGTGAGCTAAATGAGATGTGATCTTGTGACTAAATCTACCAAAATCTATGTAACTTCGTCTTCTATATGCAATAAAATGTTCATGTCTTTAGATTAAAATGTAGCTTTTAGATTCCAAGGTAATAAACATTAGAAAATGTAGAGTATGTTTGGAGTCGATTTAGGCAACAACTTGAAAGCAGATTTATTCAAAGAACAGAGAGAATACTCTGAGAAAATACAAAAGTGAAAAAACAAAAGCAGAACTAATTGAGAAAATAAGACACACAAGAAACTATTTGGACTTAGATTTCATGAGCTGTTGAGCATCAGATGGAGAAGGAAGTGCTGGAATAGCTCCTTTCTGAGTTGTACACACAGCTCCACATGCATTTCAAAAGCAAGAGCTTCCTTTAGCTTCCCTTCATCCTGAAAACATCCACATTACACCACAAAACACTCAAAACTCAATTCATAAGTTTAATCTAAAACCCGGAAAAATGTTCATCAAAATATGTAATTCGAGTATGGAACCATCTTTGCCTAGTGAGACAAGAAATGAACCAACAAAAGAATCACCAGCTCCAGTTATATCAATTGCTTTCACAGCGTATCCAGGCACTTTCCCTTTAAGTTTCTGCATTTTCATGTCGAAAAAAACTATGTTTAGATCATTCTGAAAGCCAAGCACAATTATATCGAATAGATAGTTTTTGTTTTGTTACCTTTGTGTAGTATCTGCAACCTTTTTCTCCATCAGTTACAATAAGCAGCTTGAGCTTATCATGCATTAGCTTCAAAACAACATCATCTTTCTCCGCATCTCCACTAGTGAGGAATGTTACCTCATCATCACTTACCTACAACCTCGAAAGTTCGATACCTAAGATCATCAAAAACAGAACATAATGAGTCCATTTTTATATATATTACCTTGATAATATCAGCTTCATTCCAGATGCTTTTGATGCCTTCTCTAGCAGCTTCAGCAGAAGGCCAAAGAGGCAACTGAACATTCGGGTCATAAGAGAGTAAAATTCCCGCATCTTTAGCGGTTTTCATCGCAGCCATGTGAGCTCCTCTACAAGGCTCAGAGATCAAGCTAATGGAACCATAGTGGAAAATCTTGGCTTTCTTGATTAGATCTTTATTGAGTTCAGATTCTTTCAAGAGCATATCGGCACTCGGGTTTCTGTAAAACATGAACTCTCTTTCACCATCTTTCTTTAATGTCACAAAGGCTAATGCAGTTCTTGCATTGGTGTCAAAGCAAACTCCTTCACTGTTCACACCATTCTTCTTCAATATGTTCACTAACATATGTCCAAACTCATCATCACCAAACTGAAAAACATACCACAATCACATATCATTCTGCATCATCAAATCAATCAAACTTGATTCTAACATAAGAAAATGTAATGTGAAGTATAAAAACCTTGCCGATAAAAGCGGATTTGCCACCAAGTTTGCTGATAGCACAGGCAACATTGGCCGGAGCACCACCAGGAGCTTTGAGAAAACCTGTGGACTCAGCTAAGGATACACCAGAAGTGTCAGGAACAAAGTCGATAAGCATTTCACCAAAGGAAACAATCAATGGAGCAGCCATCTTTTGTGAAAATATAATTATTTTACTAAATCAAACAAGATATGTTAGATGCTAAGTGATCTAAATGAAACAAAAATCTCTCTTTATTAAGGTGGAGAATGTGCAACAGAAGGCAAGAAAAAATGGGATAAGTATTAACAAAACCCCTAAAATGCGGTTAAAAGCTCAGTCCAAACTTTTGACTGTAAATTTAGGACTTTAATTATCTCAATTCATCTTAATCGAGTAATGGTCAATAAAAAAATTAAATTTTGCATTGAACGCATCTTACCAAATTTTATGTTAATTATTTAAAACATGAATTAGTTACAGAGATGCTTCAAAGTTTTAATTTTTTACTTCTGGCAGAAAACTTAAAATATTAATTTGAACAAGATTTGGCCATCTTCAAAAATATTTGAGATTAACCATTAGTTCAAGAGTTACTACTATACAGAGATCGAATTACATGCATTTTTAATCTTAATCGAGTAATAATGATCAGTACATCATTAAATCTTGTTTTGATTACATCGTACCAAAGTTTCTATTACGGGTTTAAAACTTGAGTCAGCTACAAAGGTTCTTCAAAGTCTTAATTTTATACTTAGTTGAAGTAATTAGAAGTATAGTTTTTAACAAAAATTTGGCCATCTTTAAAAAATAAAAATAAAAAGATATTAATCATTAGTTTAAGAGTTACTCAGAGAGCTAATTATATACATTTTCAATGGTTGTAAACCACAAAATGAACCATAATCAAAACTCCATGATTAGGGTTTACAAATCTCTCTGATTTAAATAAAGGTCAAACTCATTAATCCATTAATTAGGACCCCAACAGCTCAAGTACATGACAGTCCTCAACGATTCTTCAGCTTGCTTCATCTTATTAGAGGGAGAGGAAGAGATCTTCTTAGCCTGAGAAACAGATCTCACATTGTTACGTAGATTCTGATTCGCTGATCGGATTACGTAGTTCCAACGGCACACACCTAATTGGTCTTTTAATGCTTCAACGGCTCCAATAGTCGCAGCCACCATCCATGCTTTGGTTGTAGAACTCATTCTTGTTTCTTTCTTGTAGAGAAGTGGGTTTGGTTTGGTTTATATAAAGAGGAAAAACCAGAGACGTTGAGCTGTTGGTTTTCTTTGTTTCTGTTGTCTGAGAGTGTTGAACCATCGATGTTTAGTCGAAATGACGCTTTTGGTCATCGTAGTCAATTTTAGGGTGCATTAATCTTTATTTATTCGTTCGTTTTATTATTATATTTTTTTTTGTTTATTAACCAAATTTTATAGCAAACAATAGTCCAAACTCCAAATCATATAATATTTAAAATCTACTTTATTCTTGAATGAAATGTTTAATAAATTTCTGTTAATTTGATACATAAAAATATATACATATATCTTTATACTAAAAGGATCTGTATATGGTATATGTAAAAATATAATAATTTTAAAAATGGAATTCTTAAAACAAAACCAAAATTTGATCAAATAAATATTTAGATTGAAGAAAGAAAAAAATCATAACAAATCTCACTTTTATAATTTCTCTAAAATCTCCAAACAA
The DNA here is from genome assembly GCA_028015245.1 of Cardamine occulta. NCBI lineage: Eukaryota > Viridiplantae > Streptophyta > Magnoliopsida > Brassicales > Brassicaceae > Cardamine > Cardamine occulta. The sequence continues at coordinate 10,181,914 of CM051391.1, forward strand.
GTTTTTATATTCGTTTCTCTTTTTATAGCAAAGAAAATGTCAATAATAGTTGCTTTGTTAAAGGGTTGGTATTTGGTAAACACTTGTTTTACTGTTGATTTCTCTAACATTTGGTTTGGTTTATGTATTTTTCAAAACAAAATTTTTATAGTGGAAGAGCACATCGGACATCTTAACCGACCTAATCGAGTCTTATGAAGGAATTATGAAAAAATTAAAAACTGTACAATCTGAAGTGAACAAATATCATTAACATGAACAATTGCTTTGTTGATTTTCTAGACTTCTATTGAAGAGAAAAAAAAGAAAATAAATAAAATATTAAGCTATATATATCTGCGTATATAAATGATAACAATAATATTTATTATAGTATAATTATGGTATTGAGCAAAACCTTTCATGTTAAAAAGTTATTGGTTAGAGTTTTAGTATTAACACAATTTTTTTCTATTGTTAATGACGTGGATTATATGTAGGATGCCACATCATCGAAAGTTAATACCCAGTAACGGTGTTAAATAATATATATATATATATATATCTATTGTTTTAATTTTGTAAATTCAGAATTTAAATTTTTTATAAGTTCATGTATAAATTTAACACATTGGGTAAGTTTAGGTATGAATTGACCGAATTTTAGTTTATTTGCACTAGATTGCAAAATTTAAAATTAATATTTTTATTTTTTTAAATCGTCCGTTGAACTACAATGGACCAGCCTATTAACTCATAATGCCAGATGCTGAGTCAAGTGTACACCATGCAAGCATGCACTATAAATCGTCTTAATATGTTTTTGAGTAATGTGTGTTTTGATATGAATCATATTTAATTAACATTCATAAAAGAAAACAAAAAGAAAAAAAGAAGTGGACAGAACACGTCGAGACGAGATCCAGACAATCTCCAAACCAGGTTCGCATAATCCACAGGAGTTAGCGAAATCTCAATATTACCCCTTATCCAGTCTGTTTTGTAAGGATAAAACCGTCATTTAAATATCCAGACGGTAGTAACGAATGAAACCAGTGGCCAAAGCACCTGGTTTCTCCAATTTCACGGCAAATTTGTTGGCTTCTTCTCTCTTACATAAACACACAATTCACTTCACTTTCTAAAATCATCAAAACTCACAAAAAAATTCTCAAATCACAAAACACAAAACGCAAGAAATTCTAATAATTATCTGAAGAAAAATGAGTTCTATAAGCAAATCATGGACGGTTGCAGCAAGCATTGGAGTCGTAGAGGCATTAAAAGACCAATTAGGTCTATGTCGATGGAACTACATACTCCGATCGGCGAATCAGCATCTCAAGAACAACGTCAGATCCATTTCTCAAGGGAAAAGGTTTTCGTCGTCTGTCTCCGCCGTTGTAATCTCGTCCGGTGAGAGTGAAAAGGCGAAGAAAGCTGAAGAATCACTAAGAACGGTCATGTATTTGAGCTGTTGGGGTCCCAACTAAAAATTTTTGTATAGATTTTGTAATGTATAGTTTATGCTTCTATGATTCCTTGAAATATGAAATCTTAATTTATTTCAGTTCAACCTGGTGATCACCCATATGAATTTTCCGGTTTGCTACTGGTTCACGTTTGAAAACAATGATCATGAACATAGAGATAAAAAAAAAAAAAATCCTTTCTAAATCGGAGAAATTTATGATCAAATAATAAAAATATTAAATAAGTATAATAGTTCAAATTTATAAATATCGTCGTCACCTGTTGATACGAGTTGATATTGTATTATTGTAAAGATATAATCCTTTGTCTTTATATTCTATTTTATACATATACACTACATAACATTTTGCAATCCACAACTTTTTCTCATTTTGATAAACCAAAGGTTCCGAATAAAAGACACATATTATTCATTGGATCATAAATTTTAAAAATGGTTTATGCTTGTATTTATGATTTATGGTAATATGTTTGTAAATAATAAAAATATATTTAATATAAACAATAGTTAAAAATTATGAAGATCGTCGCCTAAATGATGTTGATGGGGGTTAGTATTACATTATTGTATAGATATAATCCTTTGTCTTTATATTCTATTTTATACACTACATAACATTTTGCAATCCACAATTTTTTCTCATTTTGATCAACTAAAGATCAACAAACTAAGAACTAATATACTTACTAGAAATACAAAGCACATTAATTTTGTTTTCGGCCATTGGTTAGGATATCTAGCTTATGCCCACGAGACATGCGTTCGATTTTGGCATCAGAGCTTTTTGATATATATTTTTTTGGAATTTCATTGTTTTTGGTTCTGTTCTTAAATTGTCATTCTATCTAGCTGTTAAAAGAGAAATATCGTTCGGCATCCTTCAGCTTTCATAACGGAGATGGCTGGTTTCCGTCTGACAGCGTTCAGCTACTACTGGCGTGTTTGCTTTCTTATCTTCCGGTGTGGATGTTTTCCTAAAAATGTTCGCTTCGATATCATCTATATATCTCATTTTTCATGTCCGATGAGTTATGCTACCTCTTTCTCTAAAAGTTTTTTTTTTCTGGATTTGTTTTTTTTGTTTTTGTCTCTTTCGATTTATTTTAGTTCGGTTCAATTTTTTCACTTGATCTCTTTCCTTAGATCTATTTGTGTAATTGTCCGAACCTCTCTTTACTAAAGGGCTTAATTCGAGTTTTCATACTTATCGTATTTTTATTTTTAATTTGAGTTTCTGTTTGTGTGTCTGTTTGATTTTTTAGCAATAAAGTTTTAAGAATATTTGGATACCTCGAACTTTTGTTTGTTTTAGTGGTGTTTCTCTCAAGGCAAAAACCTCCGAGTCTTAAGATGATATGTTCGATTGGAACATTTTGTTATCACAAATTCTCGAAGAGTAGGTTCTTTGAATTCTGAAGCGAAGTATGTTGAGCCATTGATTCAAAAAAATTTCGGCGTTTAGGAGTTATTTTTAGGCAAAAAAACAACCGACGTAAGAGACAGTCGTCCCTGTTCTTCTTCTTCATTACATATATTTTTAGTTTCGATCTTTGTGTGACGTCACTGATGTATGCTTTTGAAATTAGATATTGATTTAACACAATCTTCTTTAGCGAATTATATGGTTTTGGAACTTTTGTTAAAGTATTTTCTAAGTTTTGTATGTTTTGATTTTTTATCTTATTAATAAAATGAGTTGGAAAAAAAAAACTGTCAACCTTGAATTTGTGTATTATTAATTTATTCTTATTGTTTTATAGCAACGTGTTTTTGATATAAACCATATTCATTAAACTTTCCTTAAAAAAAAAAAAAAAAAAAAAGTAGGCAGAACACGAGACCCACACAATCCCAAAACCAGGTGCACCATAGCGACACTACTTAATCCACAGGAGTTACCGAAATTCCAATATTACCCCTTATCCAGTCTGTTTTGTAAGGATAAAACCGTCATTTAAATATCCTGACGGTAGTAACGAATGAAACCAGCGGCCAAAGCACCTGGTTTCTCCAATTTCACGGCAAATTTGTTGGCTTCTTCTCTCTTACATAAACACACAATTCACTTCACTTTCTAAAATCATCAAAACTCACAAAAAAAATCTCAAATCACAAATCACAAAACGTAAGAAATTTTAATAATTATCTGAAGAAAAATGAGTTCTATAAGCAAATCATGGACGGTTGCAGCAAGCATTGGAGTCGTGGAGGCATTAAAAGACCAATTAGGTCTATGTCGATGGAACTACATACTCCGATCGGCGAATCAGCATCTCAAGAACAACGTCAGATCCATTTCTCAAGGGAAAAGGTTTTCGTCGTCTGTCTCCGCCGCCGTTATCTCCTCCGGTGAAAGTGAAAAGGCGAAAAAAGCTGAAGAATCACTAAGAACAGTCATGTACTTAAGCTGTTGGGGTCCTAATTAAATTGTGTATAATGTATAGTTTATATATCTATAATTAATTCCTTTGAAACATCAAATTTCAATTCAATTTTGGTTTCAATGAATGAAAGCATTAAAATTCAACTCAGTTACTGGGATAATTTTCCGGTTTGCTTACCGGTTTAGGTCTGAAAACATTGGTTCAATCAAATTTTCAAGAACCAGAGAGATATAAACATGCAATCTCCATCAACATTGCAGCATCATGTATAGTGTATGCTTCTATGATTCCTTGAAACGTGAAATTTCAAATCAATTTTGGTTTCAATGAATGAGAGCTTTTGATTCAACCCGGTTACCCAGAATAATTTTCCGGTTTGCTTACCGGTTGAGGTCTGAAAACATCGATCATGAACATAAACATGTAATCTCCATCAACATTGCAACGTTGCAACAACATGTATAGTTAATGCTTCTATGATTCCTTGAAGCATGGAATGCCAATTCAATTTTGGTTTCAATGAATGTGGGCGTTTAATTCAATTCTGTGACCCTAATCTACAAAGATTTATAACTATTCTTAAAATAAAAAGAAAATATAAAACAATTATTTATTTGACAAACACGTAAAGCCCAATAAAAGTGTTTGTCGTTAAAAATCCAAATCCATAACATGCGTTGCATCACCAAGTCATTACAGTAGGTTATGTATGAGTGAATCCTTTCACAGCTGTTCCCAAGTACCTCGGGAAGAGAAGCTTGGAGAGAAATTTTACCGAGAGAGACCTCCAAAGAAATATGTCCCGCGCTTTTGATGGATCTGGCGGTTCCATTTCTGTGAGAAATACCAGCAGCTGTTGAGCTGCCATCTGAACGAGCTGATAGTAAATTCCAACTGCTACTGGTTTCTCCAACTTCACTGCAAATTTGATGGCTTCTTCTCTCTTAAATAAACACACCATTCACTTCACTTTGTAAAACACATCAATCTCACAAAGACAATTCTCCAAACTAAATCACTAAAAGCAACAAATTTAATTCTCTGAAGAAAAATAAGTTCTACAAGCAAAGCATGGACGGTTGCAGCAAGCATCGGAGCTGTAGAGGCATTAAAAGACCAATTAGGTCTATGCCGATGGAACTACATACTCCGGTCGGCGAATCAGCATCTCAAGAACAACGTCAGATCCGTTTGTCATGGGAAAAAAGTTTTCATCGTCTGTCTCCGCCGTAGTTATCTCCTCCGGTGAAGGTGAAAAGGCGCAGAAAGCTGAAAAATCACTTAGAACGGTCATGAAAACTTTAGTTATAAGAGCTCACGGTAATGAAAAATAAGTCTGCGATGGAGAACTTCGTGAATAACACGGTGGAGAGAGATGTGAAACAAACAGTGATGTTTATTAAGAGAGGTAGAGCCTTGTGAAGGGAGGTGGAGGGAGCATCGTCGAGAGGATTGAACTGATCTTTGAGAGAAGCCCGAGAAGAAACAAGATCTGGTGGGGGAGGGAGAAGCAGTTGGGAGATGGAAGAAGATCATGTGGGTCTGGCGGATCCGGTGGTGGAGGAGGGTTCGGTGACGGTGCCTGAGAAGCAAACAGTGCCTCGTTCGGATTTAGAGGATTATGACTTAGGGAAAACGCCGAAGGGAAATCCATGATGGTGGAGGATGAAGAGGTTCAGAGGAAAGCTAGGAGAGGCTCGAGAGAAGAGAAGATCCGTTATTTAGGAGTAGAGCTCGCCAGAGGAGGACCATTGTGGGATCTCGTCATTGAGATTTTGTCTTGCGGCTCCTCGTATATATATGTCATGCCTGGGAGAGAGCCAAACCTAGGCGTACTGTTATTTTTTACTGCTTAAAAAATAATGTATAGCTTATGCCTCTATAGTTCTATGATTTGTTGAAACATAGTTCAATTCAATTTTGGTTTCAAAGAATGAGAGCTTTCAATTCAACCCGGTTACCTCCAATTAGTATTTGAAATAAAAAGTTTATTAAAAAATCACATTGGTATTAAAAAGGAATCACAGTAAAATATATATTGTACCAATATACCAATAATTGTTTTTAAATTAGAGGCTCTGAAATTTGCTTAATATTTTGAGGCATAAGGTGAAATAATGTTTTTTCCTAACATGGTAGGCACGCCTCTGCACATGGGATTAAGGAAGATTTGAGTGTTTTTGTTCATAACAAGCATTTACGTTAAAAGCCTTCAAGCCATTCGAGTCTTGTGTTATTATTACTGTTTTACACAGAAGTTGCCTTAAATGTAGAGAAAAGAGAAGAGCAGGGATTGCAGAGAAAACATTATTGCTTTTTTTAATTTAAAATAGTGATGTGGCAAACCGAACGAAATTCTTCAGTGGTAACATAATTTGAATCTTTTTCCAGGTGGGGTTTAGAACCATAATTTGAATCTTTCCAGTTTAAATTTTCCAACCAAAATTTACAAAAAACAAAATTAATTTTTTTTTATATATTTATTTTTAGTTCCTTGTAGTTTGAATTTTAAAGTGGATGTTTTAGCACTTACTGCTAGACTAGGGTGGACATTTTAACCGAACCGAACTAACCGAACTCAACCCGATTCAAATCGAACCAAATAGACCCAACCCATTTGGTTAGGTCTCTTTTTAACTCGGAACCAAACCGATAAACCAAAACGCTAATTTAATTATATAATTAATAATATTAATGTAATTCTAATTCCTTAGATAAAGTAATACTTTAATTTGATTTTAAATTTTGTTAGTTTATTTTTCTAGGTTTTATTGATTTTTTCTGTTACGTATTTTATTTGAACTTTGAAGTATAGAGCTTTTAATTTTCGATTGCTTATTGTTTCCATATATTAGTGACAATAATTTTAAATTTTTAATTGATTTGTTTGTTTCAACTGAATTAAAACCCAACCAAAGCAAACCAAAGCAAACCAAATCAAACCAAATATAAACCAAATATAAACCGAACCAAAGACAAACCATACCAAAAAAGTATATTTGGTTGATTTTGGTTAGAGTTTTCTTAAAACCAAATTAACCGAACCGAACCAAACCTAAACCAAACCCAAACTTAAACCGAAATGCCTACTCCTACTAGACTTTATCAGTATGATATTGTTTATGTAGACCATGTACCTGATTTGGATTTTTAAACCGTTTTAATTAATTATACACCAAAAAACATAATTTGAATCTTTCCCGGTGGATTAGCAACTTTAAATTACACATATATAATAAAAATATTTGTAAACAAAAAAACTACAAATTTTTATTGAAACAATTGATCCGCGGGTTCAAATCTAGTTAATAGGCATAAAATCGTCAGACCCCATGTCTCAGTTGACTTCAGATGCTCTAACAAACCCACCCCCAAGAAAAAAGGAACTTAGATCATAAATGTGGGTTATGCAATGGAAGTAGACTGCGGATTACACAAATAGTTGGTCATGTTTTAGAGGCAATAGTCATCACATGAGATAGGAATGGAGAAGTTATGATTCCCAAGATTGTCATAACACCATTGACGCCAAACTACTATTTAAAATGAGTCGTAGATAGTTTTTGGTATCTCTCGTATTTGCTATGATTATCAACAAGAGTCAATGACAATCACTAGCAGAAGTACGACTCTATTTGCCAAAACTTGTGTTTTCTCATGGTCAGCTTTATTTGGTTTTATCAATGATAACATCAAATAAAAGTTTGAGAGTATTTATTCTAGACAAAGAAAGAAAACATCAAAGACAATGACGGACATAATCTATTAATCCCCCTCAACATTGCAAACATCATAGATAGGCTTAGTTCAAACTTCAAAGTACCAACCAGATACAACAAAACAAACATCAATGTAACTCAAGTTTTCTCTCTACAAACTAAAGTCACTACTACTCTTCTTCTAAGCTATAATGTTTCTTCACATCTTCAATTATCTCCCAAACACATTTCAAGTCTTTAGGAAAAACAACAACATCTCCTTTTCCAATCTCAAAAGATTCTTCTTCTTTATCGTATCCATCAACATTCACTTTTATCTTCCCTTCTACGAAATACATTGTCTCTGTTTTCTTAAACTTCCATGGAAACTTGCTTGGAGTACCTTCCCACCTACCCCAAATGTACATTACAATTCAGTCTAAAAATTTGATCTCAACATTAATGCATTTGCCCTTTCTAACAAAGTTACATGTTTCAGACACAAGTGAACATGTCCTAAGCTAAAAGTTGTCAAATTTGGTAAATCTAAGGACGAAAATCCTCAGGTTTGTACATCACAGTTAATGCATTTACTTTTACTCAGCCATTTCTCTTTTATTCAAAGAAACAATCAAACAATTAGTCAACTATTTGTAATGACTAACAGAGAATTACATGTTTCAGACACAAGTGAACTTTTCCTAAGCTAAAAGTTGCAAAATTTGGTAACTTTAAGGATATAGTAAAGCCTCAGGTTGGATCATCAGTTAACAGTAAAGCTATTGGTTAAGTTTGTTAATTTTGATGAAATACAAAAACCCATTTGACACAAAGAGACAGAGATAGAGAAATTTACTGACTTGGGCCAAGAGGAGACGCCGAGTTGAGAAAGTTTGGTATCGGAAGCTTGTGGGAAGATCTTGACTCCGTGAATTTCAGTGGGAATTGTAGAATCGGAGAGAGATATGATTGTTTCTTTAGGGTTTAGTTTAGTGGTGATGAAGGAAACGCAAACGCAGACTGTTACGAGAAGCAGAGACAGCTTAAGAAAACGATTTCCCATTGGATCTGAGTTTTGAATTTATGAAAGCGAAGCGAAGCTAAAGATTCCAGCTTTTACAAACGATGTTTCTCTTTGAATTCTTTAATGTTTGTAAATAAAAAATAAAGAAGTTGGTAAAAATAAATAAAATAAAATCAAATTGGAATCTGGCAAAATATTAACGAAGAATTCTGGCGAAATCTTAAATTATCTGAATTGAATACAGGAAAACCTATATTTTTTTTTTGCAGGTTAAATGAAAATTATGTACAACTCCTATTATCAGTTTTTTTTCATTTATATATATATGATTTTAAAAATATATATGCTCTACAAATCTCTAAATTTTCTCACACTAAACCACGTTTTCACGATCTCGCCATCTTTGAAAGTGAAATCACTCATCTTCCTCAAAGATTTAATTCACCATGAACTCATATTCATCTCTATTTTCTCTCAAAAATTATAAAATCTTAAATTCTTTGTAAGCTTTTTTTTCTCATTTGCTCATAAAGTATGATGGTATTCGAATCTGCACTAATACGAGAGTTTGAAGACTTCTGTCAATGTATATATTTCACAGCCATACAATTGCAACAATTCTCTATGGTGGAAATTTCTCTTTATAAAGTGGGAAGATGAACACTAAGAATCAGGTTAGTGAGATTAAAAGTGCTTAAATCCTTTCAAATTCTAATTACAAGGTCGTGTAAATTTCTTTTTCTTGAATCTTATTTTCATAATCTATTTAAGTTTTTTTTGCTCTTATGGATTAATTTTTATATATATAAAGGGATTAAAATGGGTTACATGTTGAAAAGGAGAAAAAAAAGATAAATATGCCAGTTGCATTTTTAGATAAACTTTTTCTAATAAGTGTATAATCATCGTTTTTATGCTATTTTTACAATTTTATTTTTGGCTGGTTCTGAAATTTACTTTTAAAGTGATTAAGAGTAAGTTAATTTTACTGCATGTTCAATTTCTACCTGCATAGTAAAAAGATACCTATATCAATATTAGTGAGATATGAATATCTCAAAAACTAAATTTGGTATTTAAATTAATTTTTTTCTTATGCTAGATATTTGTTTTGTTTTTTTTAGATTTTTTTGGTTTTCATTTGTTTAAAGACCAATATTTATATACTGGGACCATATTGGACATTATAAAACAATATAAAATTTCTAAATTTATGTTACATTTACCAATAATAACCATTAAGCAATTTTTTTTAACATAATAAAGATATATTGCAATTATATTATTTTAATTTAAACAAAATTTCCACTAACATTTTTGTTAAAATATTCAAGCCCGTACATAGCAGGGGAGATATATTAGTATATATATATATATCAAGTAATTGTAATGACATGATAACAATCACATACTGTCCTTAGTGTAGATTATTACACTAATTGCAGCAATTTTTTCTAGATAACTTAAGAATATAACTATTTTTCTATTATTTATTTTTCCTTTTATCTTTGACTTTGAAATTTAAAAATTTAATCGTGACCAAAAAACTATTTGAAAAAAAGAATTCTCGTAACCATTTAAATATATATATATATAACCGGGTGAAGAGATGAGGCATGAATGGATCATGTTATACCAAAACAAAAAAAAAAATTACGAATTGGCCCCAAACAAAAAAAAAAAATCAGAATGAAAGATTGTGTTGCAGTTGTAGCTAGGGATGTTAACATGAGTATTTTTACCCATCTCAAACCCATACCTAATAAAACCCGTCCACCAAATACCCGTCCCATATAAAACCTGTTACAACTTGTAACCAGAGAAAACAATTATATTGGATTAAAAGAAAGGTGAGAAGTGTAATTACTAATTAAGCAAAATGGGCTGCATTGGTCTTGTGAATTTAACAAGCATTAATCCATATCGGCCGGTGCTCACAAGAACAACGAACAAACCTTACAACTCAAGAAGACCATCCATGGCTACGATTCGAGCTGAGTCAATGTCTACTGAGAAATTAGGAATCACTATTGAGAAGAATCCACCCGAGTCCAAACTCACTCAACTCGGTGTTCGTAATTGGCCCAAGTATGTATACACCCTTCTTCTTCTCTGAGTCAAATTGATTTATGTGTTCGTTTGTTACTGCTGAATAAGAAAGTTTGAATCTTTTTAATGCCCAGAGAAGAAAAAAGCCTTTAGCTTTGTTTGTTGTTGCTACTGAATAAATCATCTGCAATTGCTTTAGTGTTACATCAATTGATCCATCTGAAACTGAAAGTTTTAACCTTTTGCTTGCCCAGAGAAGAAAACATTTATCTTTCTTTTGTTTTTTGTCAAATTCGATTTCATTGATAATGTGATATGTAGAAGCCTTATAGCTTCGGTTCATCAATGTCAATGTTCAAGGCATTATGCTATATGAAATTTCTCTTGTTTCTATCTTTGTGGGTGAATTGGATAATCTTTACATCAATCTGAAATTTAAAGTTTTAAACTTTTTTCTTTGCTTGGAGAAGAAAGTCTTTAGCTTTATTTGTTTTTGTCGAATTGGATTTCATTGATAATTCATATGTAGAAGCCAATACAGCTACACTTTCTCAATGTCAATGTTTAAGACATTATGCTATACATCAATTGATCCATCTGATAATCAAAGTTTTAACCTTTTTAATGCCCAGAGAAGAAAGCCTTTAGCTTTGTTTGTTTTTTGTCGAATTTGATTTCGTTGATAATGTCATATGTAGAAGCCATATATAGCTGCACTTTTACTTATTTTGTGGGTAAAATTTGAAATGGTGGCATAGGTGGGGTTGTCCTCCAAGCAAGTTTCCATGGACTTATAATGCAAAGGAGACTTGTTATTTGCTAGAGGGGAAAGTGAAAGTGTACCCTGATGGAACCGAAGAAGGCGTAGAGATCGAAGCAGGCGACTTTGTTGTTTTCCCTAAAGGAATGAGTTGCACTTGGGATGTATCTGTTGCTGTTGATAAACATTACCAATTTGAGTGAAATGGCTCTCAATCTCTGGATGTTTGTGTATTAGATAGGATTTGATAATCTTTTAATGTTGTTAAATACTTTAGTTTTGTCTCTCATGTATCACTCTATTCGTAATGTATTGTCCTGTTGCTCGCTTCTTGATCAATCCTCATTAACCAAGATTTAGGTTGGAGTCTAAAAGGTTCATAGGGTTAGGCTGTTTAGCTGTCTAGGTATGAGACTGCTTTGAGAACTCTGGTCAGAATTTTTTGGTGATTTAATATTCGAGTCTTTTTTTTTTGTTCTTTTTACGCTAGAAATAGGTTTATAGATACAAGGGAGTGAAACAGAGTACAAGAAACAAATCCACAAAAGTATCAAAGACAAAGAAATGCCAAAAGGCTACTTTTGAAGTTATGCTTTCGTTGACAGACGAAGAATAGCAGAAACGTCATCAAAGGGCCATTAAGGTCTCAGAAGGCCCGGAGACTGCTGAAGCAGTGATGATATCAGAGAGTCTATGTAGAGAATGAAGAAGCTCTAGCTTACGGCCTTTGTTTTTTTTTCTTTTTAAACACCCTTAACTTCTGTTTTTAACTTTTTAGAAACTAAGAAAAAAATGGACAATTCTTATAAATAACACAAAATAAAGTTTTTGTGGCACAAATAGCACATTTTTATTTAGGACAAAAAAATATATCATTTTTATTAAAAGGCAATTCTCTTATATAGCACAAATCTCCTAACCTTCTATTTTTAGGGTTTAGGATTTAGAAAAAACCTAAACCATACCTCCTACCCCTGAAAACTATACCATAAATCTTAAAAGGACAATTTTCATAACTAGCACAAATTGAAGTTTGTGTGCCACAAATAGCACACACTTTCATTTATGACAAAAATAACATTTTTATTAAATGACAGTTCTCGAATATAGCACAGATTTTATAACCTCATACTTTTAGGGTTTGGGATTTAGGGATTAAGGTTTAAAAAATCCTAAACCATACCTCCTACCCCCTAAAAATTATACCATAAATCTTAAAATTCTTAACCCAAAAAAAAAAATTATTGCCTTTTATAAAAATGTTATTTTTGTCCTAAATGAAAATGTATGCTAAATTTGGAACAAAAACATATTAAAGTGTTATTTTAGGGAATTTCTCAAATAAAAAGAATAATTCTTTAAAATAGCACTAAATAAAGTTTTTGTTCTACATTTATCACATATTTTTATTTAGGTCACAAATAGCATTCTATAAAGTGTATAATATTTTTTTTGGGTTAGTTATTTTTGAATTTAGGGTATAGTTTTAGGGGGTAGGGGTATGGTTTAGGGTTTTCTAAATGCTAAACCCTAAAGCATAAATTCTAAATCCTAAAAATATGAGGTTAGAAAATTTGTGCTTTATACAAAAATTGACTTGAATAAAAATGCTATTTGTGATCTAAATGAAAAGGTGTGCTAAATTTGGCATAAAAACTTTATTTAGTGCTATTTAAAAGAATTGCCCAAAAATAAATTAGGATAAGTAACCCATTCCTCTTTTCACCATTAGATATAGATATATATTGCAATCTAGATCAAAAGTAAACTTCTTTTATCTCTATACTATTATGCTATTATTTTAGTAATATTAAAAGCAAAGTGTATCATTATTTGTCATATTACACCAGATGCCACTAAATTTTAATACATTTAAGAAAAAACAAAAATAAATAGAAGGTTATAAATGTTCACTAATAATTGAATTACAAGCATAAACACGCAGATCCATTGATCCTGTTTCCGACCTAGAACAATATCAAGCCGATATTATTTCGCTTGTATCTAGATATTTCAAATTTTAATTATTAATATTTTAAATTTAAATATATTTATTTTTATTTAGTATCTCCTGAATAATTATAGAAGTGTTTAATTAGAGTATTTAAATAATATAGTATTTTTTTTAATAAATTCATTAAAGATACAATAATAATCTATTTTGTAATAATATTTTAAACAATTATTACCTTCCACAAAAAATTAAACTTATTTTTTTCTCTTAATTATGGACAAAAATTATAATTAAAATTTTTACCATCCAAATTTAAATTATCCTAATTTTCAAATATTCTAATTTTTACAATAGGTCAGGACAGGTGATAGTAGATAAAGACCACTAAATATGGATCATGATGGATCACAGATCAAATTTTTAATCATTGATAATCGTATACTCCCTCCGTTCCTTAAAGATAGATGTTTTAGATTTTTTGGTTTGTTTCACAAATATGGATGTTTTGTGTTTCCAATGTAACTTCTTAATTATTTTTCAATTTTATGCTTACTAATTATTAATTAAATAAAGAAAGAGAATATATTGTAATAAAGGTATATTTTGTATTTTAAATTTGGTCTTAAAATACGTGAAAAACCTAAAAACATTTATCTTTAAGAAACGAATAGAGTATAATATAATAGGGTCCCTTTTCTGTAGAGCTCAGAAATACTGCCATATATCCCTCATAAATAACATATTTTCTCTTTTACCAATTTGTTTTTAGGTTATTTTCTTTTTAAGCAAAAAATATTATCTAAGACAGTACTAAATATTGCTTTAAAAATGCTACCAATTTAATAAGATTTCAAATTTTAAGAACATAAAAATGTTTCCAAAATCAAACCACATAATCTCTACTAAAGTTTCTAAAATATTATATCCTCTAAATTTTAAGAGGTATAATTCTAAAATATACAATAGTGTTACATTTCTGTGGAGCTCCGAAATGTTATCAAATTACACATTTTTCCAATTTATTTATTTTATAATTTTTTCTTTCTAACAAAACAATCTTATCTAATATAACAAAAAAATGCTACCAATTTAATAAGATTACAAATTTTAAGAACAGAAAAACTGTGTCAGAAACCTAACTACTAAAAAAATAAAAAAAATTGGTCAACCAAAACACTACTAATGAAAGAGAATTAAGACTAATAATTAAGGAAAATTAAAACTAAAAATTAAAAACAATTAAATATGATACAATAAATTAGAAGAATAAAACCAAATTTAACATCTATTTTACACTAATAAATAAATAGCAACCACAGATACAACATCAAGTTTGATATTTATATCTTACATAATATAGTAGGATTACTTTTTTGTGAAGCTCTGAAATACTGCCACGTGTCCCTCATAAATAACATATTTTTCTTTTAGATTATTTTCTTTCTAAGCAAAAAATCTTATCTAAGACAATACTAAAAATTGCTTTTAAAAACGCTACCAATTTAATAAGATTTATATTTCTAAGAACATAAAAATGCTTCCAAAATCAAACCACATAATCTGTACTAAAGTTTTTAAAATATAATATCCTCTAATTTTTAAGAGATATCATTCTAAAAATATAATATAGTAGGGTTACATTTTCTGTGGAACTCCGAAATGTTATCAAATCACACATTTTTTTTCCAATTTATTAAATCACACATTTTTTCCAAATTATTTATTTTAGATTATTTTTTTAACAAAAAAAAAATATCATTTAATCTAATATAAAAATGCTACCAATTAATAAGATTGCAAATTTTAAGAACAGAAAAACTTTTTCATAAACCTAACTACTCAACATATATAATATTAACCCTGCGCAACTCGTGAGACTTACTCTAGTAATTGATATAGTGGAGTAAATCAAACAGTTATAGATTTTTTGAATATGTGTAAAATATATTCACAACACCACTTAATTTTTATAACGAAATTATATTATAATCTAATTTATTAAATAAATTTTTCAACAAATATAACACCACATGTAATAAGAGAATTATCCTTTAATATAAATGCTATTTTTGTCCTTTAATAAAAATGTGTGCTATTTTTGGAACAAAAACTTAATTTTGTGCTATTTTTGAGAATTATCCTAAACTATAACCCATACAAATTTATTCGATAAAAAAACATATGAATTTAATAAAAAGAAAATACAAACCCATACAATTAATAAACCTTATTAAAATGACCATGGGAGACTTTTATTCTAGTGATCACATTGCTGACACCATCTTCATTTCTTTCTTTTTTTGTTAAAGGTCTATTTAAAATCCAAGAGATCAGGTACAAAGCTATGACATTTCAGTCTCACAGTTTGTAGGAATAGATTAAGGCTAAGAACCTTAAGCATACACATAAAGTAAAAACATAAGTAAAGAGAGGGATATGTAGTTCAAAAATCTTAGTAGTCAAGACGGAGCCATCTTCATTTCGAATGTGGGTTTGATGCACCTCTTCATTAACGGGCAGGAGATGGAGCCAAAGGCAGCAACCATCGAGGGGACCGTCATTGACGTGGACGACAACAACATAGGTACAAATAAGCCACCATATAAGTCGACTGTACAAGATGGATTACAAGTATAAAAGCAAGAAACACGATCCAACATCCCAAATGAAATTTTCTAGAGAGACTAGATAATTTGATAATTTAATTAAAGTGCAGAAGTGGTTTAAACGATAAATAACGAGACGACAACAGATTTAAAGAGGTATCAGTCGGTTTTTTCAAATCCAGCCACCATATAATTCGATTGAACAAGATGGATTACGAGTATAAAAGCAGGAAACACAATCCAACATCCCAAATGAAATTTTCTAGAGAGACTAGATAATTTAATTAAAGTGCAGAAGTGATTTAAACGATAAATAACGAGACGGCACGAGATTTAAAGAGGTATCATTTGGTTTTTTCAAATCCAACTAAAATAATATTAGTTGATTTCTAAAATATTTTAAAATTATATTATAAATATATCTTAATTTTATGTATTTAAATTAACTTTTTATGTACTTTCGTAAGAATATAACTTTTTTTTTTTGTTTCATGTTAAGAAGTTTATGTGACTAGACCAAATAAATATTTATCAACATAAAATTGATATTTGATAATACTATAAATGATAATCGAATATGAGTTTATGTTAATAAATTTTGATTTGGTTGGTCACACAAACTTATTAACATGAAACAAACAAACAAAATTTTATTAAATGAATTTTATGTTATAAATACTAGGTATTAACATAAAATTTGTTAAATAAATTTTATGTTAATTAATCGATAATTTATAATTATTTTGTTTTTTCATGTTAATAAGTTTGTGTTAGTAAAAAAAATAAACATTTATTAACATAAAATTCATATTCGATAATACTATAATTGATAATCAAATATATTAATAAATTATAATTTATGTTAATAAATTTTTATTTGGTTGGTCACACAAACTTATTAACATGAAAACAAACAAAAATATTTTTATTATTACGTAAGTACATAAATTTCTAAACCAAAATATTTTTAATTTGAATATATAAAATTAAAATATGAATTTAAAATATTTCAAAATTCAACTAGTATTTAATTACTTTTAGCTAGTTATTCAAAAGGAAAAGTTCGAACAAATTCGAATCAAAACATAAAATGTGCTAATATATAATAATAATCTTTTAGTTAAAAACTCAATTTTAGAAAAAAATTTAGAACTCAAATTTAGAAAAATAAATCATAAAATAAATTTTAGTTATTTATGTTTTACTTTAATATAATGATGTACTTAGTTTTTTTTATAATACCTAGAATTTATTTCACCATATATTAAAAGATGAGTGTTTTTTCATGTTTTTAAAAATGGTCAATAAGATGGAAGTCACATTTATTTTATACATGAAATAAGATATCACGAGTAAAACAATTATTTCCTTTAATCATGGATATTTTCTTCTTGCGAAATTTTTTTGCAAATTCTTTTTACTTTGTGCTCCGCACAGAGACAACAACCTATTCACAAAGACATCTACGTAAACTCATTCTTGATATAGCGTCCACCAGAAATTTTGGATCAAATCGAAAGACAATAGATTATGCTTATGGTGTTAATCACATAACTTATTCCGTAGTTAGTATGTTGGTACATTAATTTAGTCTAAATGTATGGCTATGCGATGGGCTATATCTCGTATAGTTTACAATCATTTTCAAATATAGTTGACAGTCATTCGAAGTTCAATAGATACAAATAGCTATTATTATAATTGAAAACTTAATTATATTATATTCTGTAAATTCAATTGGATAGGTTTGTGGATTTTAAATGAAGAAAATAGTAAGTGGTTCAAGAAAGTAGCATAATGGACCACTAAACTCCATGTTAGTGGGAAAAAGACAGAGAACAAACTTGAAACCACAACTTCATGGAGTTAAGAGTCACGTTCATGATATGATATTGTTTGTCCCTATAATTGAAATTTCATATTAGCATGTTATAAAAGTTGTATAGAAAAAATAAAAAATATTTAAAACATGGTGAATCCATGCAAATAAGTTAGTTATGCTCACCGGCCACCGCTAAACCACTACTACATCCAATTCTCAAGTCCAAACAATTATAAAATGCCCAGTACAGACAAATCACAATAGACAACCATTAATATAATTTCTATAATAGACCTAAACTTTTTATATAATTTGATGCCCTACGTGAATGTTCATTTCTTTCTTAGTGGGTACGACCCTGGAGAAGACGTCTTAGTGGAAATCAGAAAGGAAGTTGATTTTGGAACCATTGACGTTTTTAGTGGGAGTTTTTTTGTTTCTTCTAAATTCTAATAAGCCAAAACATTAAATACTTGATTAGATTATCAACAATAGGGTAATCACTACGTTCGTGATTGTGATAATTACAGTTACGCCCGTCTAAAACCAATCATAAAATGTATGCTCTGATTGGTGGAACGAGCTCTTAATGATGTTCTTTGAGATATAAGCATAACTTAATAATATATCAAAAATGTTACTAATCATGATGTTTAAAAACAAAATTGAAGTTGAGATTGAGTTAGAATAATGTATGTTGATGTATAGTTTTGAGGTATGTTCTTTGTAAAATTGTTAACTCCAAAAGTTTCTCAACATCAACAAATATTTCATGTGGTAAGTTTGAGTCATCAAAACTCCAAAATTTGTTTCTCTCTTTTTTTTTTTGCTATTTAATTTCTAAAATATCTCCAACAAAACATTTAAGAAAAATCTAACATAACAATTTGCTTGTACATAAAATCTCCAATCACCAATATTTTTTTTTTGTTACGTAAACTCACAATAACAAATGGAAAATTTTTATTAGTAATTCAAAATAAATTTATTAGTAATCAAAGATTTTGGTCAAAGATTTTTTTAGTTATTTAATAATTAAAAAATCAAAAATTTGTTCTTATATTATCTTAATTATTGATTTTATTTGTTAAATAATTGACCTATTATAAAATTTATATATATATATATATATGAATATGAATGTGGCACTTAAACTCAATATATATAAATATATATATTAAAATACTTGTAATTCTTGGAAATTTTTTATTTTTTTCATTTATTTTGTATTTTAACATATTATTATCATTAGTTTAAACTAAATTTAATTTTTAATAATACATACTATAACTAAACATTATAAAAGTTACCAGTCAATTGTTTTGACAAAAATGTAACTCATATTTCTACTGCATACTTACCACATAAATTTTTACTGTAAATTATATTAAATTAAAACATCAAATGCAACTCAAGTTTGATATTATATGTTACCAATAGGAGCCGTAGTGTATACAAATCACATGACATTATAAAAAAAATTTCTTTTGTTCAAAAGCAGCCAATAACATTTAATTTAATAATATTTTATCAAATTAATCAATATACGATAACAATTCTAAAAATGAGTGGGAAGAAAGAAACTTTTAAAGCTCTCTCAAGGCTCAAACTTTCTCTCTTAAAATTCCTCTACCAGCAAGCAATTAATGATATGTACATATATGGTTTTTTCCCGCATCCATTCATAATATATATATATATATATAACCAATTATTGAAAATGAGAATTTTAAGATATACCATTTTTAATATATACTTTTTTCAAAAATACCACTAAGAAAAATCATTTTAAAGTTATTAATTGATCTACCCATACCATCCATACTGAAACTTAGGTTCCAAAAAAAAAAAAACATTTTAGGCAGAAAGCAAAATATAGCCTTATGTCTTCCTTTTCTTCTTCAATGAGCTCTTTGGATCTTGCTGATTCTCTAATTGCATCTTTTTCCATAAATCGAGATTTAATCACTTCTATATTGGGAGCAGAGCCATGGCCAAGGGTTTTAAGGTCATAAGAGAAGTTAAATTTTTTATCTAATATTTAACTAATAATTTATAATAAATATAAAATGTATTAATTTGTATATATTTTATAATAAATATAATACAAAATTTTAAGAATATATTTATAAAATGATTTTGTGGTTAGCTATAACATGTAACATAGTGTGTTTGTTTTATTGTTTTTCTTGTGTCACCATCCGATTTCAAATCAGAATAATGTATGGTATTAAAAAAAATAGAATAAAAGTTCTGTTATGAAAAATACAGATTTTAATAAATATCTATTTATTTTTAGTTTTAAAAATTGTAAAATAAGTATAGACAGAAATAAAATGGATAAAAATGAGTAGCAAAGAAAATGTTGGTAAATTGAGTAATCAATTTGTGGTGAAACAGGATTAAAATTCTGTAAAAGAGATATATTAACATTGAGTTTTTAATGGACATTTGGAAGTATGGCTTACACAAAATTTGATGCCTTAGGCCAAAGTTTATTTTTTCATTGAATAGCTAAAAGATCAATAAGATTGAGCGAGACCAACTCAAGATCGTACGAGATACAAACCGTGGTCGAGATTCTATTAGAGTGATTTACACTCTTGGGTACTTTTTACTTTATTTTGGAGGGTTTGGATACCTTTTTGTCACTTGGGTACTTTTTTTATTTTTTGAGAGTTGATGAGACAAAAATAACTTTGGGAAGTTTAATAAAAAACACTTGAAACCACCATTTTAATAAAGGAGGCTATTTTATTCCAACCGAAACTAGCTTTAGTATAGTTAGGAGCTGATGATTTTGGATCGTAGGATTAAAAAGCAATCAAATAGATCTGACGGTCACTTTTGAAAACAACTCATTTTATTTCCTTTTATTTGTGTTCGTTGGATTAAAGGGAGATAGTACAATGTTGTTGGAAACTGACGGCATGGATTAAATTATTATAAATATTTACTTTTTAGACCAAATATTTTTCTCGCAAACAACAAAATATTCAACAATTATGTAATCAATTATTCAACGTATACAATGATAACATGATAAAATGGATTCTTTTAGTACAAGTATCTGTGGATTCTTTTTGTACAATGATTGAATATTCATTGGTTTCCAGTTTTGATGTAAGCAATGATAAACTGCCTTTTGTACAAGTATCTGTGGACAAAATTTAATGGATAAGATTGATTTGAATATGTAAAAAAAACTTGCTATCAATTAGATGAGCAAATATGAAGTTAGATTCAGGCACAAGTATTTATTTTGTTTTTTTTGAATTTGATTTTGGCCACTTAGACTTGACCATGTAAAACTATAAATAAACCCAAAAATCTAGCACAAAGGGTAGAACAGAAGAGTACTTGATAATATGGTAGTAAATAGCTGAGACAAGTTAAAAATGCATGAAAAAAAAATCCAACACCGTTCGAACAATAAACGACACGGCAGCACCGCTACATCCAAGAAGCCACGGGTAAATGACCAGCCACATGTTTATGACCATACAGTCAGCTTAAAAAGAGATCGTGGCTGTCATAACATAGAGTCATGACTTGGAGAAAGTACATAGTTATATTCTGAGATTCTAATTGGCTCGAATATACCCAAGAAACCAAGAGTTTTATGAAACTCGAGTCGGATTGGGAAGACGCAAATGGACGTGTCCATGTGGACAACATTTTAAAAATGTTAGCTTCGTCATCTTGTCTCCGTTTAAGTGTGTCTCTAGTCTTAACTCCCACAACCCCTGAATCTCTGTCGTTTTTGACCATTTATGCTCTGATTCATACAAACATGCAAATTTTTCATTCAAAAAAATACATGATATGTAAACAAGTAATTATTGATAGTTTGTGTCCATGCTATATTATCCATTTTCCATTTAGACATGACCATGTGAAACTAAAAACGAATCCAAAAATGCTAGAATTGCAAAGATTAAGTCAACAACTTCGGCTTCTCAAATGTTAAACACCTTCGAGGCTGCAGAACTCAAACATATAACAAACACATTAGATGTCTTGAAATTTTTTTACATAAAGAAACACAGATTAAAACTCAATACATGACACAAAGACAAACCCACCCTAAGTTCCAAACAATAAGATAGACATGGGCGAGCTATGACTAAAAACCATATCACTTCATCCATCTCGCCAAAATGCATCCATACATGACCATCCATCAAACAACATATAACATTTTTAACAAGAAAAAATCTAAACTCTAAACCCCAATTGTAAGTGAGAAACCAAACATATCATTGTACAATATAGTTTCCATAACAGAGTTTAACAAAAAATTATAAATCATAAAAACACCCAATAGAAGTTTTTTTAATCTGATTATCTTTCTTTTCTTTTTTATACTTCCAATATTTTTATATATTTTAATCTTTAAGCATATGTACTAAATACATATTATTCAGAGAATAAATTATAAACTAAAATCTCGATATTTAATGACGATGTTAAAACTCAGTTCTTGGGGTTTTGTATAGATCTGAGTTTCATTAACAATTTGAAAGCCCTGTGTTTTCCTTTTCTTAAATACTACCTCAGTAATATTATTAATACATACATAAACATGTTACACTAAATGATTGGAAAATAACTTTATGCTATAAATAAAAATTAAACAGCACAAAAAAACAATAAAAAATAAAGAAGCTACAAAGGGCCCACATGTAGAAAATAACAAACACATATGGTTTTGGATGAGTGGTTTTCTTTTTGAATTAGAGAATGTAAAGAAAAGAGTAAGAAGGTAAAAATAAATGAAAAAGGTATCCATGTGATAAAAAAGTACCCAAAGTGAAATATGAAAGTGTAAAATGTAGCCATACTGCAATTCTCTCAATTCTATTATTGGAAATCTCTTTGCACTTCTTCACTAACCTCGTTACTCACCTAAAATTGTTGGATCTCGTCAGAGTCGGACCTTATATTATCTCACATAAACCTCATTTTTTATTTAGTATTATAGAGTTGAGAATTTAATAGTGGTATTTTTTGTTCTTTTAGGTTTTTGATATATGTTGATGCTTTTATCAACTTATGACTGAAAGTGTATAAGAATTGTGGTTGTAGTTTAGAACTAAGTTTTGTGATTTTGTTTAGTAAAATATGTCTGAGTAAAATACATGTTTTTTTCCATATAAAACTCTTATAACATACGTACTTGCGAATAGAAATCCTAGGAAGGAAAGAAAATGTCTTCTATGTAGTTTATTATAATATATTAGTAGGGGAATATATGTTTAATTTTCTATGACCTCATCAATTCACATGATTTTTCAAAAATACCATCATGATTTTTTTTTCTCAGAGTTACCATTGCTCTACCCATATATACTATATATCCATGATGAAACTTAGGTTACAAAAACTTTTTTTAGACAATAAACAAATATATAGCGCATGCTTCTTTTGTTTCTTCCGCACTCGAAACTATGGCGAATCCTTCAAATGTTGCTGGAAATTATTTTGTTTCTTTGGACCTTGAAGATTCTCGGATTAGCTTGATGTACATCGCTGTTGCATATTTTTTTTTATGAAATCAAAATTTTATCATCTCTATTGGGAGATTGATGAGATCGATCGAGACCAAATCGAAATCCTCCAAGATACAATCGAGATCCAGATTCAATTATGAAAATCGAAAGCCTCGTTGGATTTTGTCTGGACCTCAGATTATCTCCCATAAGCCTTTTCAATTTAATCTTCCAATGTTGAGAATTTAATCGAGGTAATTTTTTAAAGGTTTTTGATATATATATATATATATATATATATATATATATATATTAATTTCATTAGTTTGGCAAAATTGATGTTTTATGAACTTATGACTGCAAGTGTATGGGAATTATGGTTGTTTAGAACTAATTTTGTGGTTTTTAATAGAAAAATGTGCCTCAGGAAAAGACACGTTTTGTCCACATAAATTAAGTCTTATAAGTTATAACATACAGTTGACCAAAAAAAAAAGTTATTACATACTAAATTTAGTCCAAACATTTTTGTTCGTACTTGGAATTTTATTTGGAATATAAATCTTACGAAGGATAAGATCAGTGGCGGACCCAATAATATATTTTACCGGAGTCAATATTTATTTAAATAAATTATTAATAAAAATAATATATAACAACAAAAATCGTAAACAATTAACATCTTATCAAGTTTTTTTGTGAGTATGTATTATTATCTCATAATATTTTGTAGTTTTTATTTTATTTTTATTTAGTTAAAAATTTTAAAGTATATTTACAATGTATAATAACGGAAAAACATCTTACCTGTATATGCTAGGAATGAAAGAAGGTTAAATTTGGTATTATAATGAAAGATTCATTATTAATTTTCTCTTGATATTAATAAAATTTGTATTTTTTTGAATGGAAATACATAAAGAGTGAAAGGTTTTTTTTGTTTCTTTGAAAAAAAATTAAATAAGGTAACTAAAAATAGAAACAATTCCATTGAAACAAAAATTGATTATAGATGCAAAAGAAAAGAAATTAAATAACGGCTGAAAACGATAAATGATTAAGGTGTCAATTAATGATAATTATTATTCTTTCCGTTTCAAAATATAAGACGTTTTAAAATTTTTGTTGTATTTCAAAATATATAGTGTTCTCACATTTGTATGTAACTTTTTATTTTATTGGATATTGTGTGATTAATAATAATTTATAATTTTTGTTATAATTGATTAAATTATTTTTGTTTATATATTAAATAATATTTTTTAAAAATAAAAATAATTTTTTAATATATGTTTTAAATCAAAACGTCTATGGAATAAGTATAATTAACAACTGATTTCATTATTTTAGGGGTGTCAACTGACCCTTTTGCTCAACAGTTGAGCCCAATCCGCGGAGAATACACGGTTTGTCCATATAAAGTCTTATAACATACTTTACAAAAAGTTATAAATTTAGTCCAAACATTTTTTTCGTGCATGGGAATAGGAATCCTACGAAGAATAAGATACCGAGTTGGGATATAGATGTTCAAAGGAAATGTCTTCTATATATGTATTTTACTATAATATTAGTAGGGGAATAGATGTTTAAACTTTCTTATGACCCATCAATTCACATGTATTTTACTATAATATTAGCAGGATTCTTTTTTTTTTTTTTTTTTGAATAAAGTTTTAAAATTTTTGACACCAATCAAAATATTTTTTGGGTCCGCCACATGGCTCTCTATGGAAACATATGACTCCGCCGCAATAAGTGTATTTAAAATTGCGTGGAAGAATTAGAGAACGCATGGACCACGGTTTATCAAAAATAATGGACTTATGCATCAGGAACAAAGCCTACTCACTCACCCACGCGTAAACGATGAAGGTGAGAATCTTCTCAAGCTTGGTTTAGGAGTCAGGAGGACCCTCAAGTCCTAATCACTTGGATAATGTCGGCAATAAAATCTCGCCAGATGCCCTATAGTGAATAAGACTCGTTCCAATATGATTATCTCTGTTTGTGATTTGGTTTTAGTTACTTTTAAGTGGAATGTGGTTTCCAAATATATGTAAATAAGCTTATTGTTTGAGACAACTTTATTTTTGTTTTTTTAATCATACTTTTACATTTGTTGTCTCTATAAAATACAGTCTAATTCTTAATTGGGAAATTTTGAAAAATTCTACATTTGGGTACCTATTTTTGTTTTTTTAAATGCTACTAAGAATTTTTTTTTTCCAAAAAATACCATTTTATAAACTGTCTTATGAAAGTTAATAATTTTATAACTTTTTTTTATAAAAGTTTATAATCTTATAAAACTTTATCAACATTTTGTAACATGCATTATATAAATCTTATAAACCTTTATAAACATGTTTTATACAAG
>CM051391.1:10207656-10332656 GCA_028015245.1 Cardamine occulta
TTTAGAAATCTGTATTTTTTATAAATAAATCGGAGATAGCAACTTTTTTCCTTTCATACCTTAAATAAGATCTTTGACTGATAGTCATTCTTTCGATCGAAATTGCAACTCGGAAATTTCAATTCCACTCAAGGAACTCATTTTTTTGTTAACTTCTCCTAGATCCCATATAAAATGGCAGATTAGGTCCAATATCACCTTTGACCGGACTGAAAACAAAACCTATATTTCTTTTTCCATTATATATTTGGCTTTCTTGCTAGTTATGATATATTTATGACTCAAGCATCGGAAAGTTTTCAGAAAATACAATAAAAACAACTTTTTCCTACCATAATTAGCCATCTTGACCATATTATTTTCTTAGAAAGGATCTCACATAACCGGTAGTTAGAGGATAATCATGGACAGTCGAGTAATTAAGGTCAAGCTAAGTTCGTTTCTTAGCGGCAAAATCTCGTACCAATCATCCACAACCCAACAACATTGATGTGTCTTGATATAGTCAAGTCTTAACAAATCGAAAAAAGAAATAAACTAGTACTATTTGTTATTTATAAGTAAGTTTACACGGTCTGGTCTACTGATATTTCTCATCATTATATCTAAATCAAGAAAGCTATATGAATCTAAAGTTACGTATTAAAAGAGAGGTCACTTATTTGGTACTAATTTAAGTAAATGACCTTGCGACGCCTTATATTTAATATTTTATAGTAATCGTCTCTTTATTTTTCCATTGGTGTTATTAATGTAACTTTTACTTCGTTAGTGTGTTACCTTTCTTCGATTCATTGTAAAGGTTTACCACCATAACGCCAGATTGTATCGATGGCTCTGAATCTCTTATACATTATCTCTTGATTTTCATATATAATTTGAATAAAAGTTAGCAGACGATAACATTTTATATTTATAAAGAAAAAGAATTTTTATAGTGCCAAACGCATAGAGCAGAATGAACATGTTATGCTCGTCCTCATGTCAACATCTCCATCAAGGCTCAAATTTAGTTCTCACTAACAAATATATATAATTTAAATATATTAGAGCAACCTCATCCATCAGATAGTTTCTCAAGAATATAATAATAATATTTTATTAAATAATTAAAATTAAAACTAAAAAAAAATTAAATCAATTAAAAGCGAACATAAGCAGTCGAGTTTCTACAAAATAGTGAAGAGGTTCGTCTTGCTAGAGAACCATTTAACTTAACCAATTAAAAGACGACACATATAAGCTTTTACAAAATATTTAAGAGGTTTTTGCTAGAGAACCATTTTTCTTCCTCTCTTTCATTATTTCAATTTTTTTTATAGAAATCCATTGGCAACCCTTTGATAATTGTTATATAAGTGGCCATCAATCAAGTGAGGTTTTTTTTTTTTTTTTTGGGCAGCCCCTATCAAGTGATTTGAAAGATCACGATATAAATATTAAATATTAATATCATATATCCTCCTAGATTTCATAAATGGTCCCCTTGCTAGTGCTATATTTTACGCTTAAACTCTCACTCTCAAAAAAAAAAAAAAATGAGAAAAGAAAAAATTTAAATACTTATGCAAGGTGGACATGTGGATATATCTCTCGTTAATTTTAAACAAAAAGTTTATATATACACCACCTGGAAATTAAAATAGTGTGTTCGTCAAAAATTTAGTATATTCTTATAATGACTCAGACTTCAAGAACTTTGAAGAATCGACCTCATGGAGTAAACAAGTATGCGTAAGGATCGAGAGTGACCGAGTCACGGAGACATTGTTATAGTGTCTTTACAAAATGCTCCGATACTTATATCAGTTATATCGATTAATATGTGATTGGAGGGTCGACAGAAACTGTTATTATCTAAACAACTTGGAATTTTTTTTCATTATAATGTAATGACAAAACCTTTTGTTCGTATTTTTTTTCTGATGATCGGGTCGGTCTTCATCAGCCCATATTTGTACGCTCATCTATCTCTTCTAAACATCCGAGATCTTGGAATAGAACACTTGTCCGCATTTGAACATTGGTTGAATAAAGTAGTTTCAATGTTGGTCTAGACCAAAGATCGATTTTCTTCAAGCACGAAATTCTCTAAATTACTTGATTTAGCCAGTGGCGGAGCCAGAAAATCCATTCATCGGGGTCAAATATATTAGGTTTTGTATGTAGTGTATCGTAAAAAATTTACAAGGATCAATTCTCATATTTGACATGGATCAATCTAATATTTTTGATAGAAACTCATTGATTTTTTTAAAATCCACCAGGGTCATTTGACCCCTATAAGAATACATTGGCTCCGCCTATGGATTTAGCCATATGGATATGAGTTTTGCTTTTGGTCCAATTGATTACCCAGAGATAGAGTCTATCTGTGGGTTGTACCTCTATAGAGGAATTAGTCTAGGTCTCTTCATAGATGTGAGATCTAAAAAAAAAGAAAACAGAAAAAAAAGATTGAAAAAAAAATCCCGACATAATTATTGAAATGATTATTTTGGAACAAAGTGTAGAGGAACTATTACCCAATGCATGTGGCCTTGTGGTATTTGGACCTACGACAAAGCGTAAACTTGCTTTCAATCCCACTAGGAACAAAATTATATGTATTGGAAAACATGAGTTAGACCACCTTCAATGCATATATTTAGAAGATTTTAATGATGGGTCTTAAGAAAAAAATAATTAAATTTAATCAAAATTTAATTTTTAAAATTAGATTCGTGTCTAATAGTATATCCGTGTCTCGGCAGGAAAGAGACCCACAAAACCGATGGTCCAAAACATTAAATTACTAAAGTATGTCTAAAAAACTAAATCCACATAAAACTTACTAATTAGTTATTTTAAACATCCTTGCATAAGTTAGCCACTGTACATGCCTTTAGGACCCTATGTGTTGTGTGTGCTGTCTAGTACTTGCAAATTAAATAAATTGAAACAGATTACTTGTGTGCCAAGATCTGTCTGTTAGTTTAGCTTACCTTTCGGATTAGTTGGGCGGTTTAAGTGGGATGTGGTTGGGCGAATCATCCAAGATTGTAAATTATAAACATAAAACATAAAACATAAAAGAAGAACTATTTTCTTTCCAAATAATAAAGAGAATTTTCCACGTCATTTCAATTAAAATAGTCATGATCACAACATTTAAGTTATTATTTTTCCTTTTCCTTCCATTTCGTGTAGAATTTCAATATCACATCGAAGCTGAAAAGACAAAATATCTGGGAAAAAACGAGTTGAACTACAGTATTAGACAATGTTGTCATGTTAATAGTCCTCATATATTATGTGGCTGAGAAATGTGTGCGTGTCATATATAAACACACCCTTTGGTCAATAATAATGGATATATAGACCGAGCCAAAAAATAAAATGGAGAGAGTTGGGGAAAAATTAGCTAAAATCTTTTGGCAACTTTCTAAATCTCGTTCCCCAATCTTCCTCTACTTCTTATATTTCTTTTCCTTCTCCATTTTGGGGTTTTTGGCACTCAAGATCTCTACGCCAAGAACCACTTCACGTCCTCATGACCTGGACCTCTTCTTCACTTCTATCTCTGCCATCACCCTCTCTTCCATGTCAACCGTTGACATGGAAGTCTTCTCCAATATCCAACTTTTCTTCCTCACTATCCTCATGTTCCTCGGCGGTGAAGTCTTCACCTCCTTTCTCAACCTCTACTTCTCCCATTTCACAAAATTCGTCTTCCCTCATCACAAGATTAGACATTTTTTTGGCTCTATCAACTTGGACAGTCCGTTCGAGGATCGCCATAGTGACCTCGAGAATGTTACCGATCATCGCGAGGATCATAGCAATACCTATGAAAGGGCATCTAAGTGCTTGTACTCGGTGGTTTTTAGTTACCATCTTGTAACAAACCTAGTTGGCATTCTCTTGCTTCTTGTATATGTTAACTTTGTCAAAACGGCAAGAGATGTTCTTAGTTCCAAAGAAATTTCACCTCTGACCTTCTCCATCTTCACAACTGTTTCCACGTTCGCAAACTGCGGATTTGTCCCCACAAATGAGAATATGATCATATTTCGCAAGAACTCGGGTCTCCTCTGGCTCTTAATCCCTCAAGTATTGATGGGAAACACTTTGTTCCCTTGCTTCTTGGTTTTGCTTATATGGGGACTTAATAAGTTCACAAAGCGCGAAGAGTTTGGCTACATTCTCAAGAACCACAAAAATATGGGATACTCTCACTTACTATCCCTCCGTTGTTGTGTTCATCTTGGATTGACAGTGTTAGGGTTTTTAACTATACAGCTCCTTTTCTTCAGCACGTTTGAGTGGAGCTCCGAGTCTCTTGAAGGACTGAGTTGGTACGAGAAGTTGGTTGGATCGTTGTTTCAAGTGGTGAACTCGAGACATACAGGAGAATCAATTGTCGACATTTCTACACTCTCCCCAGCTATCTTGATACTCTTCGTCTTCATGATGTGAGTTTATTCAATTCTCTTCATCTTTATCTCTCACCCATCTTTTATTATTTATATTTGCATATACTCACAATATTTAGAATCTAACCTGATTCGTTTAATGATGGTCTAGTCCGGTAGAAAAGTGCTTTAATTTCACATCTATGATCTATGCATGCATATATATACACATATACATAGGTACTGTTTCTCCGTATTGATGTATGCAAGTTGAGTCGTCTTCCCCTTTATATTTTATGGATTACTTTTTAACTAAAACAGTTGAGATATGCGTTAATACAACCCATGAAAGTTGGCAGACTTTTTACTAAAGAAACATTATGTATAATGAATGCATGCTTATGTTGTCTCACATAGTTTGGAAAATCTTTACATCATTTACTTAACTTTAACATAAAGCAAACATTTTCCTAATAATTGTTGTTTATTCCTTACAAATGTGTCGTTTATTTAAAGATTTTGTTGACTAGCACGTAACGCCACTTATGCATCTATGAGTGTGTGATAGAATCTAGATTTTGCATTCGTACTAGTGCTATTACATTAGCTGAATCCGCCAATTAACCAGCTTAGAAATTAAAACCTATATTAACAAAAAATCAGCTAGTTTGTGAAGTTCCCAGTCACAGAATATTAATTAGTTTACTAGAGAGCAATATATATCCAATACTTAAAAGTAAATTTTTTGAAGTAATTTTTCCTGAGACAGGTATCTTCCTTCATACACATTGTTTATGCCGTTGACCGAAGAAAAAAAGAAGAATAAAGAGGAAGAAAATGATTCGGGAAATGGAAAGGAAGAAAGGAAGAATGGGCTATTCGTGTCACAACTTTCATTTTTGGTGATTTGCATCTTTCTCATTTCCATCACCGAAAGGCAAAATTTACGACGAGATCCACTCAACTTCAACGTCCTTAACATCACTTTCGAAGTTATCAGGTGTGTTTTTATAATATTCTACCTCCGTATATATAACCTTATATAGATCATTAGTATGATAGGATATATAATAATATATAAAAAATTCATGTCAATATACTTGTTGCTAATTGGTTTAGAGTTAGTAGTCCATAAAGCTTAACAAGTTCTATATCCACCATGCATGTTGTGGTGACTTTTTCCCTTGTAAATCGTAAGTGGAATTAGGTAGTGAGCTTCTAAAGCCGACTACACTAGTGGAAGGTCTTTTCAAGCAAGACCTAAAGTGGCAATTTTTAGATTCATGCGGTAATTATTAATATTATAGATAAAGCTACAATCATCTAGAAGATATCAAATGATAAAGTAAATATTTTGGGAATATTTATTTTATCTTTTGACATCTTTTCGATGATTCTAGATGTTTCAATAGTTTTTAGATTCTTTGAGAGTTTTTCAAACCCTTTGATGTTTTGTCGTTTTCTTTATTCCTTTCGTCCAAAAATTTTTATTTTGCTATCAACCTTAGTTCGAAGTGATAATGTGTTAACTTTCCAGCACCATAAGTTTTAGGTTATATCGAAATGATAAAAGTTTAACGGTCTCTTGAAAATCAATACTCTCATTTATAATGTTTTAGATTAGTCCATTCCATGAAAACTATACATTTATACTTATTAGTGAATTTTTTTTTTAACTGTAATGACAGTGCATATGGAAACGTGGGGTTCACAACCGGATATAGCTGCGAACGGCGTCTAAATCTTGGCGACGGTGGCTGCGAAGACGCAAGTTATGGATTTGTAGGACGATGGAGCCCAATGGGAAAGTTCATACTAATAATAGTAATGTTTTATGGTAGGTTTAAGCATTTCACAACAAAATCTGGTCGAGCATGGATACTTTATCCCTCTTCTAGGTGACGTATATAAATATATAAAATAAAAGCAATCTCGTATGTTTCTTTAGTTTTCCACTTTTTTTTGTGTGTGTGATACTACAAGTTTGTATGTAGGTTGCATATATCGTTACTTACAACAGTGTAAGGAGATCTGTTGTCATCTTGTTTTGCGGCTCTTGTCTATGTAATTCAAATAGTAAATATTATAACCCCAAAAAAAAAAAATTCTAATAGTAATTATGGATGATATATCAAATAGTAACCAATCATTAATATTCTAAAGACAGAAACGTACGTAAGAAAGTTGTAGAGACGTTTTTTTTTAAGATGTGTTGTGATTTCTTAAGTAAATAATAGCATATATGTAGAAATTTTTTGTTTCAACCAAACGATTAATTTAGAACAAAATTTCATGATTGGTTATCTAATTTGGAGATGAAATTGAAAAAGAAAACTATATGCTTTAATCTTAATTTAAGGGACTAAAATATTTTCCTGAAGTTTAAGTGTTAATTAATTAATGAAAGAAAGTTTCACATCGTTGGTCCGAGAAATTATGAAATAATATATAAGGGGTAAAGACGAATCTAAAGCCAAGTTGTTTCGGCAACAGTATTTGCTCCACCACAATTCTCAGCTTTAGTAATCCACGGAGACACCCTTTGTTTCCATTTAGAGGACCAAGAGATGAGACTATCACCAAAAAATAAGCAATATCCAGATATAGAACAATTTGTATTCAGTTAACCAGCCTAATCCGCATCTGAATAAGGTACAAGGTCGGTTATGGAGGATTTTCGGAGTTGAAGCCATGTGAAATGGTACCTTTTACGTAGCAAAATTTTTTCTGAAAGTTATGATACTACAGAGTTTTAATCCAAATAAAAAACTGTAAGTGCACAGACAATTGCAGTCTAATCGATATATTGACAAGTATTACAATCTAAGTAATAAGTAGATTTCAAATAAAACACTATAGCAAAAAAAAAAAAAGAGTAGATCTCAAATATTTATAATTGAAAATGAGAATTTGAATAAACATTAAGAACATTTAAATTAACTTAATAATAACACATATCTTAAGTTAATCTATTAATTGATACATATCACAATTTCTTTAATTACAATTTTGACAATTGTCTAATTTTCATGAGACACATATCTTAAGTTAATCTATTAATTGATACATGATATATGAATTTGTGATTTCAAACATGAGGTGGTGAGATACAAGGTGAGTACATATTCTGTAATTTGAGGAGCATACGTAATACTTGGATTTTGATATGGTTTCAAAGTTGATGTTGTCTATCTAACAGGAATTTTGAAGATGCGTCTTGCATGATTCAAGATGAAATAGTAGAAAATATTGGAACCATTAATTAAAACGAAATCCGCGCGTAGGATGTGTACTCATCTAGTGTAACTAAAAACACCATAAGATATGGCATTTACTTGTGATAGTAAATTTCCAAGTGACCTTTCGTCTTTTTATTTTTCCATTTGCGTATAATGTAATTCTTATTTCTTACTTCGTTTGTGGTTTTTTTTTTTTTTTCTTTTTTTTTTTTTTTGTAAATATTTCGTTAGTGCTATCTCTCTTTCGATTCTAAAGGCTAATCACCATAATGCCATATTTTATCGTTGGCTTCGAATCTCTAACATTTTCTCTTGATTTTCGTATATAAATTGAATAAAAGTTAGCAGAAGATAACATTTTATATTTTATAAAGTAAAGGATTTTCTAGTGCCAAACGAATATGAGCAGAATGAACATATTATGTTCGTCCTCATGTCAACATCTTCTATCAAGGCTCGAATTTAATTCTCTCTTACAAACTATGATCATTAAAATACGTAACGTTATATAAGTGGCCACCTAGCAAGTGATTTGCATTTTACTTAAGCTAGTGTGTTTGCATTTTACTTAAGGAGAGTATTTGAAGAGATTTCCAAACAAGCATTATTCTAGCTCAATGAGCTTAATGAGATAGAAATAGAAGAGTGAAATTAAAATAGCTAATTGGAGCTTTATTAGATGCAAGAAAAGTAAAAGAAACTAAATGTAATGGAAGAAAACTAAGATCAGTTGTTTCGATGGATCCATAAAAAAGGAAAAGGCAACCCTTAATTAGATTCAGTGTTCTCATAAGAAACATATTTGCATGAAACTACTTGTAGAAAACATTTAAACACATGAGTTTTTTTGACACTTCATTAGATTTTTTGGAATTGCATTGCACTTTATCTAGAAACATTCAAATGAAACACTATTTTGTTCGGTCGTTATAAATTTTTAGATAAACTTTACACGCTAACAGATTGACCAAATCGTTAATTTTATTTTCATATTCCTAATCAATATTATAGTCTTCATATGAAGAATCACACTAAAATAATTATTTTACCAATAGATAAAAAAATAAATAAATTGGAGATCTTAAATTTTGCTTAATATTTTGGGGGCTCAAGGCGAATGCCTCTACACTAAAGCATACAAAAATTCTCACTTTGCTAGTGGAGAATGGCACAGTCTTCAAATTCATTTTTGTATGTTTTAGTGCATATGCGTGCCTACCATGGTAAAAAAAAAAAAGCATTCGCCTTATGTCCCCAAAATATTAAGCAAAATTTAGAATTTCTAACTTAAAATTTTTTATTTATATATTGGTGAAATATCAATTTTAATGTGATTTTTCTTAAGTTTAAAATATTATTTCACATATTAAAAAGTGGTATTAATTATTTTAATATTTTACAAAAAAAATTTTAATAATAGTATTTTATAGATGAAAACAATATTAATTAAAAATAAAGATATATTTTATAGCTTAAGAAAATAGTGCAAATATTATTTTTGTATATTAAAAACAGTGTTCATTTCTCTCTAATTTATTAAAAACTACATAAAATTTTGGTTTTAATATATATATGGCAAGAAATATATAAAAAAAAAAATTTTGTTCTTGTTAAGTCTCTAAAACTCTGGGCACGACTTAGTTATAGTGGATGAACCTAATTTCCCTTTGAATCCATATCGTTAGAAAATTCAACCTTATTTTAGTTTCCATAGTAAAATCTGGATCAATGCTTCGCATCAAAATTTCTGTAACTCGTTCTGTCATCGCTTCAGCAGTGTCCAAAAGGTAAAACATATTGTTACTAAAGTTTTTGATATTTGTTGAAACCTCATGATTTCTTATATTTCTATGGACCCTATTTCTATTATGTTTCCCCGTAGCAATAAGTTTAAAGACAATTGGGCCTCCAGTAATAACAATGGGCCTTATATTACTTATCAATATAAGCCCATCCCAAATATGTAATATCTAAATCCACGGCGAACGAGAAAACAGAGACGAGACGACGACGATGAGCAACAGAAGGAGCAGCGGAGACGATGACAAGGGACTACTATGGAAACTTCCACAGGTGAGAATCAGAGACATCGGAAAAGTCGGTCCCGCCTTTGGACTCGGTATAGGTTGCGGATTCGGTTTCGGCGCCGGTCTTATCGGAGGTAAAATTTCTAAATTTCTCCCAAAATTTGATCATTACTAAATCGCTCGAAGCTGTTTTAGAATCTGTTAATTGAGTAGAGATTGATGATTTATGAACACAGGTGTAGGATTTGGTCCTGGAGTTCCTGGATTACAATTTGGTCTTGGATTTGGAGCTGGTTGTGGAATTGGTGTTGGATTTGGTTATGGTGTTGGGAGAGGCGCTGCTTATGATCATTCTCGATCTTATTACAACGTTGGGAAACCATCTCTGTGAGTTGATATTTTAGTTTTGTGTTGAAGTTTTAAGATTCTTGTGTGAAGATTATGTTTTTTTGACTTTTTTGTTTTTTTTTTTTATATTTGGTGATAGGAATGAACTTGATTCTTTGATTGATGAACTTGTTGTTAGTACTAAGAAGTTTGCGATAGCGACTTCGAAGGAGATTGAGAAGTGGAGAAGATGATGATGAAGTTAGTATTTTTTTTTTATAGCTTTGTTGTAGTTTCAAAGTGAATGATGATAATGTTTGCTTTGTTCTTTAGTTTGAGAATGTAGACTTTGGGTTTATGAATTCTCCGTTCGTTTTGTATAATTATGTATGGTATAAAGATGGATTTTGGTAATTTGTATGGTAGACTTATGATTCTGGTAATGTGTGTAGTCTTTGGTGCAGGTAATGATGCTATGAATTGTTGTTTATGGCTCAACTTAGGTATCA
This sequence comes from Cardamine occulta, assembly GCA_028015245.1. Lineage (NCBI taxonomy): Eukaryota > Viridiplantae > Streptophyta > Magnoliopsida > Brassicales > Brassicaceae > Cardamine > Cardamine occulta. The sequence goes on from CM051391.1 coordinate 10,218,153, forward strand.
AATGCTAATATGAAGTGTGAGTGAGCTTTTGAGTAGCCCGATTCACCCACTTATAATGGCACATTGATCTCATCTTTAGAGCCAAGGGCATAAATCACTACAGCCTCTAGTTTGATTCCGTTGCACGTAAGCCAGTTGATCACTTGAGTTTCCATCCAAATGGTGTGGACTTGCAAGAAGCTCTTGACAAAGGGGTTTGCTCACTTACCGAACTAGTCAAATGCATAGCTGTTGACCCAAATATAACCGTTGCGTTTGGGTTTTCTACACTGAAACCTCTGTAAATTAATACTCGATAAATTAATGCATCGATAAATCAATAATTTTCTCTGGTGTCAAATTAATATTTTGACTTAAATATTATCTCTATAAATTAATAAACACAATAAATTAATAAAATATCATAAAATAAACTGGTTCCAAGTTATTAATTGATAAAGGTTTTACTGTATATGCAAATTCCGGTTGTGGTCTACATTATAGTCCTAAGCAGGACCACAAATGGTTCCAAATGTCTTAAGGAATTTACTGAAAACCCCAACTAAGACAGTGAAAAAGTTTGTGGATGACATTAAACAGTTGAGATTTCATGTGATGTGAGATTCTTGTAACACACTTTGTAGTATAGATGAAGCTTAGCCACACAAAAGAAAGAAACAAAGGATATGGATAAAATAAATTATCCAACAAAAACCAATCTTTAATCCACATAAGCAAGCACAACCAATCAGAGAACAGAATCATATTTCACATTTTCATTTCAGACCAATCAAAAGCTTAAACGAATCCAAATCTCCACCTTATAGTAGCAGTTTCGTCTCTTCCACCTTCTTTCACTTAGCTTCTTCATCTCCTAGTGTTAAACGAAAGTAAAAAAGCTTGAAACTTTGGGCTACAAAACCATGGCGTCTTTGGGTGTATCGGAAATGCTTGGTACTCCTCTTAACTTCAGAGCAGTTTCAAGATCATCCGCTCCATTGGCATCAAGCCCAGCTACGTTCAAAACAGTTGCTTTGTTCTCCAAGAAGAAGCCAGCTCCTGCTAAGTCTAAGGCTGTTGCTCCGGCTAACGATGAGCTCTCGAAGTGGTATGGTATGTGTCTTTAACTTCTCTTTTTATAATCAGTTTTTGCTCTGTTTCTTTATGAATGTGTTTGTAATTTTGATTCTTGTGTAGGTCCTGACAGGAGAATCTTCTTGCCTGATGGTCTTTTGGATAGATCAGAGATTCCAGAGTACTTAAACGGTGAAGTTGCTGGAGAGTAAGATACTTCTTCACTTCTTCATGCCTTTCTCTTTGTATGCTTTTACTTTGGCTTTAGTGTTTTAAGGTTTGTTTGGTTTGAATTGCAGCTATGGTTATGACCCATTTGGACTTGGCAAGAAGCCTGAAGACTTTGCTAAGTAAGCAGATTCTTTAACTAAACCCTAATCATGTTTCTTAGGTTCCATCTCTATCTACCAAAAGCATCATTAAGAATGGGTTATATAATGTAGATACCAAGCTTTTGAATTGATCCATGCGAGATGGGCTATGTTGGGAGCTGCTGGTTTTATCATCCCTGAAGCTTTAAACAAGTACGGCGCTAACTGTGGACCTGAAGCCGTGTGGTTCAAGGTTCTTAGCTACTTCTCATGTTTATCAATCTTCACTTTACTTTCAAGATTTGTATATAGCAAAGCAAAGAATGTGTTATGTGATGGATCTTATTGATACAACAATGTAGACTGGTGCTTTGCTTCTTGATGGAAACACATTGAACTACTTTGGTAAGCCAATACCAATCAACCTTGTTCTAGCTGTAGTTGCTGAGGTGGTTCTCCTAGGTGGAGCTGAATACTACAGAATCACCAACGAATTGGTACATTACTCTATATTTTAAGCAATTACATATTCAAGTTCTTGACGTGACAAAGACTAAAAAGTTAAAACATTGACAGGACTTTGAGGACAAGCTTCACCCAGGAGGTCCATTTGATCCTCTAGGTCTAGCTAAGGACCCTGAACAAGCAGCTCTTCTCAAGGTTAAGGAGATCAAGAACGGGAGATTAGCTATGTTTGCGATGCTCGGTTTCTTTATCCAAGCTTATGTTACTGGAGAAGGTCCAGTTGAGAATCTTGCAAAGCATCTCAGTGATCCTTTTGGAAACAATTTGCTTACTGTTATTGCTGGAACTGCTGAGAGAGCTCCTACTCTCTAAGCAATTTCTATGCGTTGTACAACTTTGTTTGATGAGAAATTTCTATTGACATTGTGAAAAAACTTCCATCTTAAAATCTTCTTGATATATATTTCAATGGTGCTAAATTTATCATACGCTTTTAAGGATAGTTTGTTTAATTGTGCGTTTACGTTTTTATGCCATAGCGAATTTTTCACATATAGTGGCGATTTGACAAAAGAAAAAAAGTGTAACAAATGGGAAATGGACAAATGGCCAAATATTGTGATAGAATTTGGGACAGTAAATTTTTTTGTGAATTCTGATTTGTCTACAACATTATATCTATACTGTATAAAGCTTTTTTCTTCTCTACTTGTCGAAATTAGAGTTAACGAGATTGTTCAATTGATCGATTAGATTACAACACTTGTTATGATTTTATTTAAATTTTCATATTTTTTTTATTCAAAGCTTTTTTCTTCTCTATCTGTCGAAATTAAAATTAATGAGATTGTTCAATTGATCGATTAGATTACAACACTTGTTATGATTTTATTTAAATTTTCATATTTTTTTATTCAAAGTTCCATTTTTCTTTTCATTTAGGAATATTTGAGATCTATAGACTGTGTTATTGATTGACTATATTACAATATGTATCAAGAATTTTTTAAAAAATTAATATTATTTATTCGAATTTCCTTTTCTAATTATTGACGGCGTTTTTAGAGTCTCTAATATATCTCCAAAGGTTTTTAAGGATAATTTTTACAACATCAGAAAGAAAATATCTCTATTTCTGATAATTAGAAAATTGGATTCACTAACACATATAAGAGCAACTAAATTATTGAAAGGAGTTATAACAATTACTTGATGATATAAAAAAACCTCCGAATTTAACTATTCCTTATTAAATAATGATCTATATTCTGCTTAAATCTTGTAGTCTAAAATCGTCATGTACGTACTATGAAGTATCTAGAATAGTAGTAATTAGCAAAATAAATAGTTGTGCAAACCAAAAAAGTAACAATTGTTAAGAAAAAAAAAAGTCCGCAAATTACTGATTTCACATACTAAATCAGATGAGAAACAAGCATTTGTATTATTAATGTCTCTTCCAATCCACTTTGATGAACTATGCGCACTATATGATCAATGTTTATGCATCTGATAAACAAATGAGTAGATTTATGTTAAGCAAACAACTCGTTTATTTCACTCAAAAAATGGATCACCTTCGAGACTCTCAGATGATGAGCAATCCAATTTGAAACTCAAGAACAAGCTCTTGAGTATCGCCAACTGCAAAGAAACAATCTTCTCTAACAACCCACATATCAGATTATTCAATCTATAAGATGAAAGTAGCAAAATAAAGCTATATTTACGCTATCAGACTACTTATAATGGGGTGTTGAATAATTTATTCAACTGTTGAAAACTTACAATGGGTAGTTAAATCAAAAATTTGAAACTGACATGGAATCAACTCAGCTGAATAATTTCATCAGCGTGAATTCTCCTTGGTGAAGTGTGCTGATGCCACATAGCAAGTTTTAATTAATTGGTTTAAAAATAATTATATAATAATATATAGATAAAGATACATGTTAAGTTTCTATTAGCTGCATAGATTTTTTGATATTTTTTCACATCCGATTTATTTGAAGCCAATTATTGTATAGTAAATTATTTTTATAAAAAAAAACATTTATACTAAAATTCATCATTTTCATACTCTATAAATAGTGAATAACTTCATTTCATTCTGTCACAAAAAAATCATCTGTTTACTCTATTATTTGTATTAGCCTTCAATAGAGTTTATATATTTACCCATATTTAGTGAAATTGATTCCAAGAGAATGTTCTATTAGCTTTAAACGCATTTTTAATTTATTTTATTAAATTATTAATTATTTTAATTTAATTTTACTCACTACTTGTTATTAATATGTTATTACAAAACAAAAAATACAAAAAATAAAAATATGAAATATTAATGGTGGGGTAAAGTATTGAATTTTATTAAACAAAATAATTATAGATGATAAAAGTTGAATAAGTATTGAATTCTTATGTGAAAAAAAGAAGAAGATGATGTAGAGTATTAAAAAGTAAAAAGTATGGTGTTGAAAAATAAAACAACTGTACATAGTCTCTAACGTCTTTTATTCTTTGCATCCACGTTGTATCTTTTATTCCAGCTCAGCAGTCAACTGAGTCAACATTTCTAGCTCCATCTGTTTTTTCTTATGAGCATCACATGGGCTTATCAATTTCAAAGTTTGTATAGAGATTTGGAAAGTAATTTGGATCATTGTGTAACACGAAACAATGAAGATTGTGAGTTGATTGATCATTAATAAGCTAGCCAAGTACTTTGAATCATCCTGTAACACCAAAACTTGATCGAATATCATCATGTAACCCTCTTTTAACTTCAAATAAAATATGAATTTTCATTAACCATAGAAACTGCACATATGAGACAAACTAAATATTTGAAATGACTTATTAACAATTGGTTGATGATAACAAAAATTCAAAATTTTAACAGTAGATTATTATATAACTCTCTAAATTTTGGTTAAATATTTTAGTGGAATAACTCTAAGCCACTGGTGATAGAGCCGATTTTTCTTGTGTCAAGAGTATGCTTTTTTATAACTATTACTGTATAACCCATAAAATAAAATTTAAAAGCAAAAAATAAAATAAGAATGATTTTCAATCTTTAAAGTTTTTAAGTGGTTTATAACTAAATAATGTGATATGTATATATATATATATCTAATTGTTTCTTCTCCTATTTGAATTGAAATATTCCTTTTTATTATTTAACTACTCATATTTCTAGGTTTTTTAAATAAAAAAAATAGTGATGAATTTGGTTTCATAGTTTGATGAGAATTAGATTTTGAGTTTGTTTTGATACGAAGTTGAGAGAGTACAATATTGTTTATCTAGAGGTGAAATTTTACAATCTTTTGCATTTTAGGATTTGACAATGTATTATTACCTTTTGTTCCTTAAAAAAATTAATTTTCATTTTTATTAAGAATTTTCGTTTTTTTCTTTTATTGTTTTTTTGTTGATAAATTTTACTTTCAAAAACACTTTATAAAATGCATATTGGTCATTATTTGGAACATCATCATCCATTGTTTCTTTGATTATAATCATGTTTTGAATCAAATAAAAATTTAGGTTGAGAATAAATCTAAAGAATCTCATAAAACTAAAAACTAATTACATGTTTAAGTAAAAAGTTTAAGCATAATAGAATGATAACGAAGATGTAAGTATATAGTCTTGTTGAAGTAAGGAGAACTTGTACACTTTGAATTCTTTATTTATGAGAATTTATGTGAGTAGTTCTTAACTGATATAGGATATTGTATACTTAATAATTATCTTTCAGACCAAACTTTGAATTAGAAAGAACAACTCCATAATTGGTAATCCAAATTGGAGAAAAATATTTTATATAAAAAAAATATTTGGCTTGTATATTGGCTTGTATAACCATTGAAATCAATTTGTATATACTTTAATATATAATAATATACCTATTATAGTAGGAAAATAATATTTTCTGGTTTTTTTAATTAAATTTTATATTTAAAAAAATTATATATGATTAATTTCGTAATTACTTCTTTTTTATTAAGAAAATAATTTTTTTACACGTGTCATAATCTAATCGATTGACAGACACATGTCATGATCTTGTTAATTATAATTTTGACATGTGTTAGCTTTGGTGAGAGTAACAAAAGTTTATATAATAATATGTATTTACAATTTATTTTTTAAGGTAAATTTTTATTTATTTAAAATTCAATTATTTACGCAGGTCTAACTTTATAACATATAAAATTTACGTATCTCTGTGTAACGAAATTTGTTTTGGTAATTACGTTGTTTTGTTACTTTTGACTTGTCACTAAATTTGACTGTCATTAAAAGGTATTTGATGTTTCCGAAATGAATTTTGTAAGAATATATATGAATCGGATATCCAGAAACATGAAATTCCATAATACCCAGATCTAGATCTGTGAATACCTGCTAATATTCAGATCCGCTCAAAATACCTAAACGTACTAAAATAATAATATAAAATTATTACAAAATAAAATTTAATAGATAATATCATATAAAATATATCAAAATGATTTTGAGAAATTGATTTGATATAAGTATTTAATAACAAAATTATCATATGAATTCTGAAAACACACAAAATTTTCAACTAGAATTTATTTTTGTTGAATAATTTAACCAGTTCTTCTATTCATTATATAATATATATAATACATATATTTTAATATATATATATAAGTAGATCCGGATAGGTTCTGCATATCGTTATCTTTAAACTAAATTATCCAAATCCAAATCTGAAAACCTTAGAATATTTTGAATTTTTGGATCCCGTATATTTTGTCCACCCTAGAATTTTTGTTTGCGATGATTGTGTTTCGATGATATATGGCGCACACTTATAGAGCTTTGCATTGCATGCTAAACAATAGAGAACAACAATACAGGATGAGTAGAATGGAGTTATAAGTACTAATCAAATCATGTTCTTATTCATTCCCACTGTGGATATATATTTGGGTTTTGTGAAGCAATTTGCTTCCAACCATAAAATAAAATAAATTTAAACATTTAATCAAACAACACACACTCACATACCAACACTTATACATAATCATTACATACATAAAACATCTATTTAGAATAACCCCAGAAATCCATCTCACTGCGCAACGAAAGCTGGTTCGTCACAGGAACTGGTTGGATAACAGATGAAGAATTGTTGTTAACATCTTCAAACCTAATCCCTCTAGAGGAATCTTCATTTCCCATCTGACAAGTCACAAGCCTATCCATCATTCCCCATTCACCTAAACCTTGTTGATGACTATGATTTGCCACTGTCTCGCAATTACCAACCTCTAAACCCGGTTCACACGCTTGCTGATATTGTATTCCTTCACTAGCCGCACTCTCACAGTCCCTTGGAAGTCCTGAAGAGTAGTCAAATCCAAGGGAAGGTGGCTTGTGAAAGATTGGTGGGTGTTGGTGAAGAGCAAGGTCAGGCTTGTTCAGTTCGAATGTTGTGGCTCCGTGGTTACGTACTAGCTGGTAAGGACTCTCTCGGTGCATAAAGCTATGAGCTTGAAGTGTGTGGTTGCTGTTGGATGGATCATGGATGTGTTGGTCCGATGAATTAATGCTTGAGCCACCTTCAATATTCACTACCTTGAACAAATTCTTCTTCATGAATACCCTACAAACCACCCATCCATCTTCCTACAAAATTATATAATAAATGTAGCAAATGGATTTAATAAAATATACCGGCTTCCTAAATAATCAATTGAATATATAGAACCGTCTCAACTATTCTAATACCCTATGCAAATCCTATATCGAAATTTTTGCTAAAATCAAATTCCTTTTATTTATATGCGTATTGAAAAAAACAAAGAATTTAGAAAACTTAGTATATAAATTATTGATTTTTAAAAATTGAATGTACAGATCAGTCTCAAACTATTCTAATGAAAATTCTATGTAAATTGTTTTGTTAAAATCAAAAGCCTTTTTATTTATGCGTATTAAAAAAAAAAACAATTTAGAAAAGTTAGTATGGAAATCAGTGATATTGTGCAATTGCATTGGTTAATTTCTCAAAAATATGTTTTTGATGATAATTAATGATCTATATTATAATTCAAAGATTTGCAAAGATTGCTGAAATAAAAGACATACACTAGGGTTGCCTTGAGAATCGTCAGCGTCTTCAATACGGTACTCATGCATGATCCAATCAGTCTTTTGGCCATGAGGAGCTCTTCCTTTGTAGAACACAAGTGTCTTCCTCATTCCTATCTTCTTAAAAGAGTTCCTTATGCACTTGTCACGCCCCGTCGCCTTCCAGAACCCTGCGTGAGTAGCACGGTTTGTCCTTGACCCCGTCGGATATTTCCTATCCTTGTGGCTGAAGAAATACCATTCGTTCTGCGGCGTTGACCCTATCTTGCATCTCTCTGTAAAACAGTATAGCTTTCAAATTTAGAGAACTGAATCAAAATAAGGCTTATGTATATATCTAGTAATTAAGAAGTGGAAGAGCTATCAAGATTTGTGAGTTTTTATCTCAATAATCAACTTAAAGTTAGTGAAATTGATGTGACATTCATAAAAAGCAATGAATTGTGACATTCATGAAAAAAGAACATACAAAGTTATAGAATTGGATCACAATTATTGTTTCTTGTGTATATACCCAATAATCAAGAAGTGGAAGAGAACTATCAAGATTTCAGAAAATATATCAAATAATAACAAGCAATGAATTGTGATATGTTCTTGATCAAGTACCTTGTAAATCCCAAGGCTCAAGCTTGTTTAGGTCAACCTCTCTAATGACTTCCATCTCAAACTTGTGGTAAGCGATTTTCTTCTTCAAGTAGTAATGTAGAAGCTCTTCATCCGTCGGATGAAACCTAAAGCCAGGTGGCACTCCTCCGTTCGACGACGAACCCATTTGCGATTTTACGTCTTCCTCTCTTGTCTCCAATTTAAGACAGCTTCTTAACGTTTAAGCACTGCCTTTGTTTCTAAGCAGCAACAAGTTCTTGTTTATATATTTATATACACGCTCACACGTAATTGTCAACGGAGTTAATTTAATGAGGTATATGAATGTACGATGATGATGCATGTTGATAATGATGATGGGGAAGTTGACGGCCGGTGACCACGCCGCCGGAGATGCTCAAAAAGCTATCGTAAAAAGCAAGACTCACCGGAGATTAATATGACTTTTAATTTAATATAATGTCTCTACGCGCCTTTGTGTTACATTGTGTGGTACACTTGCGTAAATTCGACTGCTACATGTGTCTCTACGCTATGTTGACTTATACATTCATTTATGAACGATCCCAAGAAAAAGAAAAAATTAAATACTAAACCCGTATTCAATTTTTGATTGCTCCGTACGCAAGGGTTTATTTTGGAGAAGGATATTGTTAGAGGAAAAAATACCAATATGGATATGGGGATCTTCAACTCGGATCGTACGGTCCATGTTTATGTCTACAACAAGTTAACAATTAAGATGAATATTAAAGAAAAATAATTTCAATGGAAGGTCATTATATGAATATGCCATGCATTGGCCAATGGCTAAGGTTAGGGTTTTTTTTTTCCGCACATGAGGCTACCTATGCCTTCCGATTCTTTCTGATTTGTTTCGGTTCTCTAACTTTCAAGCTTCCTATCTGTTTTGTTAACTTGATACATTGATTCAAGCAAGCAATAAATACATACATATATTTATATATACATGTAAGATATAGTATATTTTATTAATTGATGAATGCACTAAATGCATAATCATGGAATTTGAAATAGTCAAAAAACCAGTAGGGAAATGCAAAGAAAAATGAAATCTAGATACAAGCAATCAAGCATCGTTAGTCGTAAGTTTACCATGTTGCAAATATAACTTTTAACAGGTACATGATTCAGTTCCGAGTTTGATAAAACTTATAGCTAGAGACCTAGAGTGATTACTTGTAAATTATGGTAAATTTAAACGAAAGCTAATTGGAGCAATACTATTCGTTATTTTAATTTTCGTAATGCAAATAGGATTAAGGTTACGTCTGTTGATATATTAGCCATAAGATTGATCAATGCTATGGAAGAGAGTTTTCAAAGTTAAGAGTTTGAGTACCAACAAAGAAAAGGAAGCTAATTATGTTTCATCTAATAAGCCCATGTTGCTGATGTGGACCGTGAGCTGGCAGAGTAAACAAAGCTTTCAGACATTTTGTTCCGTGCAACGTAACTTATTTTGTTCCGCGATTCAGACATTTTTTAAGATAGAAAACAAAAAGTATAAATCATTTTGATAAATAATTGAACATAATTCTCCACTAATTCTTCTTGTTTTCAATGATTGTCTTTTCTACTTTTTGTTGGGCTTGGTAAAATATCTTAATGGGCTTATTCGATCCATATATATCTTTAGTGAAATTCATGTCCACTTAATTATTGTCTTTAAAAGTGACCCTTACCTTAAAGTTTCTTTTGTGCGTATTGAACTGAAACTTTAGACTTTCCACAAACTCTCGACATAAGATATTCAATCAATCAATGTTATGAACATATGTTTTGAACAGAAACTCTTACACAAACACAGTTTACATTTTATTAATAAAACATACAACAGCCTCGTTACCGAGGTCACATTCAACAGCAAACCAACAAAGTAACCCAAACCACACAAAAGTATTGTATTATTAAACAGACACAATTTAACAATGACGAGACAAGTTCGCATCAGATATACAAATCCGATACCAAGCGTGGACTTATAGTCACATCGCCTTTTATTCATCACACAAGCTTCCAAAGCTTTTCATATCATTACATTAATATATAATCTTACAGTAATAGTATACAAGCAAAAGACTTGTGGACAAGTCTCTCACTATCACTTAACGACGAAAGCTCCTAACCTGACGAGGCGGGTCAGTCACGCTATCGTTAAGCTTAACACCTGTGTAGACGGCTGCACCAGATATGGCACCGAGTGTAGGAGCCACCAGATAAAGCCAAATTGACCGGTAGTTTCCTGCTGCAACGGCTGGTCCTAGAGTCCTCACAGGATTCATAGATCCACCACTCAATGGCCTGTAAAAAACTCAAATGTTTTAGAGACGTTTTTGATGCAATGATTCTGAAAAATATGACGCTTTAAAAATAATTTAATTTGGGCTTTACCCTGCGACAAGAATGTTGAGCATGACTGTGGCTCCAACAGCTATTCCAGCCAATTCTCCAACCTGCTCGTTAAATTCAATCAAGAAAAGAGAATTCAATTAGGGTTAGCTACATTAATTAATAAGTGACTATCTTTGGCTATAACCTATATAGGAATCGATTTATTTGATTAAAAATTTCTAATAGTTTACATTTAGATGTATCATCAACATCTAATAGTGCTCCAACCAAAAAAAAAAGTATTTTTCTTAAAACTTTATACGTATGTATAAAAATTGGAACCCTTAAACATTTATCAAAAAAAAAAAAAATTAGAACCCTAATTTTTTACAGATATTCTTACAACATAAATATAAACGAGCTATAAAATTAGCATTTGCCATCCAATAGTTGGATACCGAGTATAATATTAATATTACTTTTCCTTTCTTTTAAATTTACCAAAAAACTTTGTGTGTTTTTAGTTAAAGAAAAGTTGTGTAAATGTTCAACGCGAAAAAAAAAAAAACAAAAGCAAACGAAAGGAGAAACTCCGTTTGCTATTCCATTTGTATCTACAATTTTGTAAAAGAAACACTATAAATAAAGACAAAACTAAAATATCTTTATTGAAAAATATGATATATAGTATATACTAATTTACTCAACCGCAAACGTATACAAGTGCAAAAAGTAAAAAGAAATAAAAAATATCCGAAAAAAGTGCAAAAAAGTTTAAGAGAAAGAGAGACTTACGGCACGAGTATCGGTGGCGACGGCTGTGACAACAAAGAGGAGAATAAAAGTGATAATGAACTCAATAGCAAAGGCTTGTCCAACGCTACCAGATGGAACAGTGACACCTCCCGACATAAAAGGATGGAAAACTCCTTTAAGTGCGAATGAAGCACAAATAGAAGCTGAGACTTGAGCTGCTATGTAAGCAGGAACATGGGCCCAAGGGAAGTGCCTTAGAGCTGCGAATGCTATGGTCAATGATGGGTTTAGATGAGCCCCTGAGATGTGACCCGTTGAGAGTATAATGATCATCACTGCGAGTCCTGCGCATGCTGCGTTACCGATTAGGGTTTCTGCTCCGTCGTATTTTTGGTTCACGATTGGACCGGCCGTTGCTGTGAATATCAAGATGAATGTTCCTACGAACTCCGCTCCAATCTGTAACACACACACAAAAGATAGAAATGATGAACAAGTGCTATAGATAGAGAAAGTTCCTTGTGTAACAAGAAAATGTTTTTCTTTGTTTTATTCTTGAATGGGTCCAATGACGAATATTCTTGGTATTTAATTTATAACCGTAGTTAACCATGATTGAAACTCAAAACCAGATTTTTACATCGACATTGTGAATCTTTCGACTATTAGACCAATTAATTAATTGCTTGAACTTTATTTTTAATCTTTATTCTTTTGTAATCTATGAAAACTAGTTTGTATATAATAGAGCCTATACAAAATAACAAAACATTTTTCTATCTTACTGGCCAAATTTTACTAAATTCAATAAAATACCCATAATCATCACTAGAAGACCACGCTAAATCAGTTTCGTTTACAAAGTCTAATTTCTCAATTGATATGTAACTGTTATTAGTTAATTAAATAGAGTCAACGGTTAGTATTATATCATGTATATGATCTGTCCATATCCGCACCTCGTGAACCAACATCAATCAATCAAAAATAATAATCATACGTTACAACTTGTAACCCCACAGGGAAAAAAAATCATAAATAATTAATACTACTAATCATAAGAATAATTAACAATACTACTGTAAATCTTAAAGATAAATATTAATTAACTAGTTCTACGGAATATGCCAAAAAGACAGAAGCGTGTATTAAGTTAAGAACTTAATCCGGTGGCTGCTTTCGTCATGGACAGAGAAGAAAACGCCCACAACAATTAAATGAATCAAAGACCTAACCGAACCATACGTAACATAAATTTTTCACAAATATTATATTACAAAATTGATGTAAAATGTAACTAATTTGTATTCTTAAAACCCATTAATTTTAGTTGTGTGACCGTTTTATTTTTCGTCAAAAGGAAAAAAAACTTATGCGACTTGGGTGTTTAATAAACCAATTATATGTCATCGGAGTCAAAGACTATTAATATTATATTGTTTTATTCTCACAAAACAATATAATATTAACATTTTATAAAATCTAGAAATTCAAATACGAGGAGAGTCGGTGTCCGTTGAATAATTTAAGTAGAGTTCGAGTGGGCCTTAATTAGACTTATAGTATTTTTATTATATTTTTTATTATTTACCTTATCTTATCTTATTACTAATATTTATTTTGTCTGTTCTTTTACATTTATTTCAATCTCTTTCTATTTGCCAGTTTGATTTAATTTTTGGTTGCTAGTTCATGTCGTGTTACAATCTCCTCCAAGTGTGACGTAAACCCCTATGATCTTTTTCAATCTCTTATCATTCGTTAATAATACAAAATATGTTAAAAGAATACAGAAATATTATCTCTTGATGTCTATTTCTCTCCAATTCAGAGATCACAAAAACTATTGAATCATAAATGTACGATCGATTTGTGAGTTTCTTTATAGTACATATACTTATAATAAATTAATAATGTCTCGATCTCATTATTTTTTGCCCAGTTGAACTCACTAGCTATTGATTATTCTTGCCAACGTGGATTACGATGGTTTCTAATATTTTGGATATTTTTTGGTTAGAAACTAAATAAAATATGAGAAATATCTCTACCTTTTTGCATCAGAAAAAAAAAATATATATATATATACTCAGTGAAATTTCTAAAGCTATTATAAATTTAAGGTTTATGGAAAATTCCTTAAACTTTTAAAAAGTTTATTGGCTCATTTAGACCTTTTTCTAAACTTTTGGTTTAACACTTTACGTTCACTAGTTTTCCTATCTTTTTATTTATTAAAAAAACATTTTAGTGACATGCAATATATGGGGCACAACAACAATATTAACATAAACCACCAGACTATAAATTCTAGTTGAAATTCTATGATATTTTGATGATGATTTAAATTATTTTACAAAATAAAGTATAATAATATTTTTAAGAATTATTGAGTAAGATAAAAATAAAATAAAAAGAGGAAAATGGTTAACCTTGCGAGTGAGGGAGACATCAGGAGAGGGAAAATCGATGAAGCAGGTGTCATCGTGACCCCAAGTTGATCCCATCACCGGTAAGCATTTGCATCGAGGTGTTGGTTTCCGATGATCAAACGACATTGAATCCACTCTCAGTCCCGTTATCAACGGTCCTCCCGGTGTTCCCGGTGTCGGAGGAGCCGTCGCAGCCACCGTACCATTTTCAGCCTCCGGTGGATTCATTCCCACCTTCTTCTTTCTTTCTTTTTTTTGGTTTTTTTTTTGGTTTTGAATAAAATCCTAAATTCTAATTTTTTTTTGTTTTTTTTGGGGAGGGAAAGAAATTTGATAGAGGCGAAATTTACATGATTTGAAGTTTTTATAAATTTGGATTTACACTTGTGTTTTAAACTTCGCCAGGACCGGTTTCACACCAAACACAAGTTTTAAATCAAGAGAGATCAATAAATGAAAACTTAGCTATCGATCAAAAACTTTTTTTTTTTTTTTTTTTTTGAGAAGGAGATGAAAATGGATCTGAGACTTAAATTTACATGCTTTCTAGGATTTTTATAAAGTTGTTACTACGTTTTAAGAAGAATAAGAACGAATATAGCCACCTCAAAAAAAAAGAAACAAAACTCAAAAACCGAATCTTATAAAAAGCAAAGACAACACACACATAGAGATGGGTACGTTAGCACTGAACAAAGACGGATTATCGAAACTGAAGTTTTGGAATAAAAGAGAGAAAAGTTTGATGAAGATGATGAAAGGTTTGGTTAGTCTTTTGAGCTTATGTTATATTTATATGTGTTTGTGTTTATATAGAAAAGATATTATTATGCATTGAACCCAAAAAAATTAATTATAAAAAGTCAACGCCAATATCTTATTGCTTTTATACAACAGCTTCATTCATCTACTGACTCTCTTTTTGAGATTTTGATGATCTGCTAGAGTCACTGATGCATTTTGTCACAGGCATCTTCGTTACCGTTCGATCTAAGAAATATTTATGAATGTGAAAATTAGGAATTGCACATGCACTGTGACGATATCACTCATTCGCCACCCCACGACTCTCCAATAATTGAATATAAAATTTCTCTCAGTCTAGGGAAGGGCGATTGATTCGTGGAACAATATTTAAAGAGAACCAATTTCATTCTTTTTTATAATTAGAGTAAATTTTAAATTGAATTAGAGAACTTTTTTTTGTGTGTAAAATATGCTTAAAGACAGGTTCTAACTTTTAAGTGAACATGCTTGACAAACAAAAAAAGAAAAAAGGTGAATATGCATGTGTGGAGACTGGAGAAACAAAACCAAGTTCTCTTTTTTTTTTTTTTTTTTTTTTTTAAAACAAATCAAGTTTTTTTAACAACGATTAATAAAAATCAACTTTTGTTTTTCTGTTTCTCCATTTGTGTTCCGTGTTCGCTTATAAACGCGTCTCTAGTGATAGTCTACAACAAAAGTTATTTATTATTAGGTTTAAAATTTACCCATATACAGTAGTTTTTTCTTTTTGACCAAAGATTCTGATATTTTAACAAAATCAAGTTTTGCCGTTGTCTCTCTATTCATGTATGTTCACATATGACCCGTCTCTAATCGTATCTTACAACAAAAATGTTTTTTTTTTTTTAAATTTTCTTACAATTACAAAAGTTTATTATATACATATATATTTATGTGTGAGTAAGCTAAACACACACGAGCGAAAGATAACATTTACTATTATGGAAAAAAGTCGTTGAAGAAGGCAGATTAAAGATAATATTAATTTGGGTGTACTTACTATCGATAGTATATATATTCAATGTAAAATCATTCTATGAATGTAGACAAAATTTTCTGTAATAGTATACATATTATTTGACAAACACAAAAAAATAAAATTTACCGGTTTAGTAATAAACCTTGCATTGGATGATATAATAAATCTCCTATGCTCCTAATTTCCTACCAATTAAGAATTTCGTAATTGGTCAAACTTACTGGTTAAAGAAAAGGTTTTCTCTCTTCTCTTTTGTTTCTCTCCCGAATAAAAAAAATTCTAACCGCTTTCTCTTCTTTTCTTCTGAATTTGTTTTTTTTCTATGTGGTAATATTAAACTTATTAATCAATTTTTTTTTTGGAAAATTTGAAAGCTAAAACCAAACCAAAAATAAGAACACATTCAAAGTCTAAACTTGAGCCAAATCGATTTTGTTTAATTATCCTTCTCTCGAGCAAGTCTCAGGTCATACATAAAGAGGAATTAATAGTGTAAGGAGATGATACGATTTCACCTTATCAGTGGTGTGAGCAAGGTGAATTGTTAGATTGTTGTTGATGCCAACGTATATTACATTCCTTTCTTATATACAAGCAAGAGTCAACTGTCATTTTTTATATTTTTTATCAAGAAAACAAATGTTGAAGATATTTTCCTTTAATTTATTTGAGTGACGTCTTTCCTCGTTGGTTCTTGAGTTTTCCTTTTGCTGTGTCTACAAGTTATACCATATACTAACAAAGTGAATGATTATTGCGAAACATGGGGAGGAGCTTCATGAGTTGTATTTATGTCAATAAAAAAGGATATTAGTCAAAGTGATTATTGCTTTGTTCTACATAAAGTAGAGCAAATACACTTGGGTCCATAGTTTGTGATTCTTAGGATTAATTCCAAATAATTATTCTGGTTATACTTTAGCTAGACATACTAAAAGAGAATTCCTCCGACCGTCCAAATTGTCCTATTTTAGGGTAATTTACAGAAAATTGGGAAAGTAATTAGTTGTGGCGAATGCTTGCTTTCTCATTCAACTCCCTCCTCTTGATTAATGTAAGTTCTTCATTTTGGTTCATTCATTGCCTTGAATCGCCAAAAACAAAAATCTTCATCCACATAGGATCCAAAAAATAATTTTACCGTGGGCAAAAATGTTAAACACAAATCGGCTTACAAACAGCGTAATGAAGTTGTGAAAAAAACACAATAATATTTTGAATTCGTCCGCATGTAGAGATCAATATTAATTAATAGAGTCGCATTAGATTAGTGAAAGAGGTCAGCACCGGTTAAAAGGTGTGGGTTAATGATATATTCCTGTTTTGACACATTCTAACCATGATTTTTATATATTTTTAGAGTTTTTTATTTATTTACATTGTTTGTTTAGAGTCTTTTAATTTTCTATCAAATCTTTACAGGTTTTAAGTTGTTTTGGGATGAAAACACGGATTTGTAGATAAAGAATCATGCTAAAACTTCAGAAATTTACCATCCGATGAAAGACTTCTTATGAACCGATTTTGATGCATTTTGGATACAATATAGCCACAAGAGTTAGCTTTCATTTGGAGGTGCATTGAAGTCAATCCAACGGTGCGATCAAACGTTATGGCAATTTTCGTGCAGGCAATCCAGTCTGGCGAGAAGATGAAACAAGTGCAGACAGACTTTGCTGTGAGATACCAGATCGATCGATCCAAGTCTAGATCGATCGATCCGACCCCAAACCGCCCAAATCCAGAATTTTGGTTTCTTTTCCTATTTCGGTTTGGTTTCGTTTTATTTCGACCCAAGACGTGTTTTGATCTATTTATTCTATTTTTCAACCATTGTTTAGGCTACACTTTATTTTTCATTCAGACCTCAGCTTTGATCTTGTAAGCTTTGGTAGACGAATTTCTGACACTACATCTCTTGAGAAGATTTCTAAACCCTTTTGGATTTCTATTCTATTGATTATAAGTTTTTTTTTCATGTCTTTGTGTTTTCTCTGTGTCTATGGCTGAGTAGTCTTCTAGTTAGGTTTAGGGTTTTCAAAGGGATTTATGAATCATTAAATCAGATATAGATAGAGAATTATCTTAGAGTTCTTCATCTATTGTTGATCTTATTCCTGGAATTAAATTGATCACTTAGCTCCTGATCTTAGGTTGTTTAACGCATTAAAAGTGTTTGTTTAAATGCCTGAAAGAACAAAGATGGGCGAATTGTCCTTGGCCAACGAAAACTGATGTTAATGCAATCTGTGAACATATTGAGCCTACTCGTTAATGCTTGTTTACAATTTTAAGTTCAAACGACAGTTTAGACACTTAGGTTGCTAAATAAAGTAATTGATACCATGACAGTGGATTAGTTGAACATTTATATTTGAGTTCTAGACGGTTTTAATTTATCCCTGAATAATTATCTGGTTCATGATCTCTGAATTCCTGCGAATATCCCTTAACCTAGCACTTCTTTAAATTGATATTTACACCGTTTTTATTTGCTATTTTTGTTTCACATTACAACAACTATTATATCACTGTCTTAGCTTAATCTTGGTCCTTGTGGATTCGATCCCATCTATACTACTGTGATTGTCTGTGCACTTGCGGTCTTTTATTTGGGTTAAAACTCTATGTATTAGTTAATCCGATGCACATTTGTAAGAGTTGTTCTAAGAAACCTAGCCTTGGGCATTTCACATTTAGGTACTCATGTCGGATTCGAATAGGATTTGATCAGGTTCAGGTTTTTGGGTAGAAGAAGTTTCTATCTATATATATAAACATAGAGTTTTGGGTCGGGTTCGAATTTGTTTTACTCAGATTCGGGTCAGTTCAGGTAGAGAAATTTTTTACCCATATAAATACCTATATAATTTTGGGTCGGGTTGGTTCTACTCAGGTTCAGGTCAGTTTGCAAACTGTCACTTAATCGCGAAACGCCGAAACTTATAATGAATAATGATAAATATCTAAAATACTAAAATCCTATATCTATTTTTTTGGGTATATTGATACCCAATCGGGTAATAGGTAATACCCAAAGCCGAACAAAACTCATGGGTCTCAAATTTTATGACCCATCGAGTATTTTAGCTATAATCGAATCCGATCCGAACCTAATTTTTTGGTTCATATATAGTTAAACCTTTTTCAACAGATACTCATAACAAATTATAAATAGTCGATGGTAATCATTTCTTTTCATTTAGGCTAGCTAAGATTAAGAAAATTTAGTTTAATAAATACTAGGCTGTTACCAAAGTTAAAAATAAATTTATTATAAATGAAGCTACTAAAAATACAAATTTTAAAAATTTCATATGAGAAACTTTTGTTTTTGTTAAAGCTCATGTCATCGGAATCCTATTATTTGACTTGTCCATTAGTTTAAGCCAGTATCTTTGCCGACCATGGCCACTTGCCAGTTCCTGCCATTATTGATGACAATTATAGTAATCGTTAGCCGAAACTATAGAATTTTTTTGTCATCAATAGCTATAAAGAATATATATATAACACTAACATAGGGTGTTCAGAAATCAATTTAATGGGTTTAATATGTCTTTTTTTTTTAATTAAATGTTAAATTTATTTAACTCGAAAAATCTGTTTTACAAGTGAGTGCTGCAGTTTCTGAAGTTTGGAATTGACAGTAGAAAAATAAAATTTGAAATATGGGTTTAATATGTCTTTTACTGTTTTCTTTTTCCAAATGTCTTTCACTGTTTTAGGGACAGAAAAATTCATCTTTGATGTTGTGCAATCGAAAACACCAACTTCTATGATTAGTTTATTATAGAAGTTAGACGAATGAGGTATAATTCAATGCGCATGTCATACAATAAGGGCATACTTTTATTATTTAATGTTTATGCATACAAAAATCCTTTGCAGAATAAATTGTGCTAAGAAATTTAATATTAATATCTATTGTGGGTGTTGTTTATAATCCATATTATAGAAAACCAATAAGCTTTAAATTTTCAATTAGAGGATGTTCCAAAAAAAAAAAACAACTTAGACAAAAATAATACTCAAAATCCAAAAAAAAATTAGAATTTTATTAACTTGTATTTGGCTTTTTAAAATAATGGGAAGTCTCGAAACGAAACATAAACTAGTCCTCCATGAAGCAACATACATTTTTTTTTTTTGATAAAAAAAGCAACATATATTCTTACCATTTAACATATTGACAGTAGCCAATCACAGTTGAAATTGCAGTCAATAGATCAATGAGTAATTACTTTTCTTTGATTATACAAAACGAATGTTATTGATTCCACTTAAACCTTTGCGAATGTTAATTTTGAATGAATGATATACCCTCCCGTTATAATTAGTCTATATACTTTTACAAAAGATAATTATTTGTTGCGGTCGATAAAATTATCAAGAAAAATTATGGACAAAAAAAAGGAAAGACAGATTTCCCATAACAAAAGGTCAAAAAACACAAAGTCACTTCAGACATAATGATGTGATGACTTTTTTGTTTATTTTCTCAGCCATCCAAAATGGCCGTCAGAATAGAGTCCTCTGTTGACCTTACATCACATTCACTATTTAATCCAATTTCACTTAAAAAAGATTCTCAATTCAATTATTCAACTTTTCATTCATTTTCCATATTCGCATGCATCTCTGTTTTCTGACTTAGAACCAACCTATTGGCGATCCTATTTATTAAATCATAAATATTGGAGTTAATTTATCAAATTAATTATTTTCTCTATTTACATCACAAACAATTTTGCAAATTTTTACCCAAAAGTGTTTTTGTTTTGCAATTCATTGGTGTGGTATATGGGTAAATTATTTATAAGCCATGGATTGACAAGTTTTACAAGATATGAGCTTATCATAATATATAATCCTCAGAGAAAACACAAAATCAAAAATCTCTTTTCAATTTCTAATATTTGTTAGTTCTAAAATAAGCTAACAAGGCAGGAAACCATTGTGTAGTAACTATACATAATACATATATGTAGATATTTGTATGAAATTATAACTGATACTAGAAAATTTAGTTCATATGATCAAATAATTAAAAATACTAAAATTTAAATTCAAGTAAAAAGTCACTTATATTTATTCTTTTTTTGAGATTAAAACGATGTTGTATGCTTTGGATAGTTTAAAAATAAGAAAAAGTGTTCTATACAAAGCAAAAGTCACTAAAAGAAAACATGCTCATTTTCGACAAAGGTTTTAGCCGGAATTTAGTTGAAAATCATAGATTCCGACAATTTTCTGATAATCCGAAATTAATCAGAATACGAATGTCGGAAAAAGTCATAAATTTCCGACAAAAAAAATTGAAATTTTTTAACTATTTTCCGACCAAATATCCGACAAACAATATATCAAATAATTTCTTGTAGCGAATATGAGCGACTTTTAAATATAAGCAATGCTTAAATAGTTAAATGCCATAGAGGCGACTTCTCTTCTCTACCTGTCTGTAGAAACTTTCATGCCGCCAAATGCATTTAAGTCCATTGTAGAAGTCCTGTTTTTGGGTTAATCTTCAGAAAAGCCGAAACGTCCTTTTTTAGAGGTTTTGAAGGTAGCCTCGGATGGGGATTGCATATAAACTATATAAAAACCATATATTTTTTAGAACATATAAACTATATATATAACCATTTCACATCTTACCAAAAAATAACAATATGTGAAATAGTTATATATTTTCGCTGTCGAATAGAGGCGACTATTCATATAAACTATATAACTAGATTGAACATATAAACTTATATAACTATTTCACATTTTACCGAAAAGAAAACAAATGATATAAAGACCATATTTTTTTTAAGAGCTCTGCTTTTAACTTAATGACATTGTTTTGGAAACAAAAGTTAAATAATAGAAAACCCGAATGCAAACTAGAATGTGGTGATTCCCGATTAACCCTTTGATCTTTAAAACCCGGTCCATTTTTAAGGGCTAAATATCAGAACCATGGTTCTAGATAATCTGAAGAGGACGATTAATCCCATAAGTTTTTTTAGTCCATATTTTATATCTCCAAGTCCTAAGGCCAGATCAATCAGGTACATTATCGTGCATATGTACCATTACATAGAAAACCATCATATCGATGGAGATGAGTGGGACCTGGTTTTGTTAAAAAGAATATAAACATCGACCAATGAGAAGACATTAGTCACACACATAAGACATATATTCACACATCTATTCAAGATTGATGCCCAGATTATCTATACAACTACTTTGGGTCTTCAAAATAAAGAGCTTACTCGACTTCTTTCCTTAAGAATAGAGCTTGGCAGATTACGAATCATTATTTAGTTATTGAACAATAAGATAAAATATTAATTCTTAGAAATTGATTTTTTTTTTTTTTGAAAATTTGGACCTTTTATGAATCTAAAAATTTATTATATTAATTTAGTTATTAAACAATAAGATAAACCTAAACAGGTTCAACTTTCGAATATACATTTATGGACGGCCTGTTTAAACTTTTTTTTTTTCATTAAGTGAAAACGATGTCGTTTTGTTTGTTTGACTTCAACACAAATGAATTTAGTTGCATTTTCGACCCGATTGTTATTATGGGCGAGCGGGCAAATGGCTTATTGGATTTGAAAAAATTGACTCGTTTGGAGCTATATCGCTCTATAATTTTGTTTGTAGGAGTAAAGTTTCTCTCGTTTCCAAGTATTGTGAAAACCCAATTTCGATTAATTATACCTTCGATCAGTGTACTCTCTAAGAGCATCTCCATTAGTTAAAATATTCACATGGTTATCTTAATGATAAAATTTAGTTATTCAATTAAATTTAAACTTGTTAAAATAATTAAACTAATACCTAAATGACACATGTAAAATGAGTCTCTCATCTAGAGCTCATGGTATCTCAAACAAGAACCCCACTCATCCCTCTCTCTTACTCTTTTTTGGGTTTTTAATTATTGTTTTAATGGGGTATTTAGTTTAGATACCCCCATGAACATGCTCTAAACAGGTCTTAGAAGTAATAGTCTTATAGTGATTAATCTCTTCTTATTAGACTGATTGTTTTACCAGTTCAAGCTTTTTTTTATTCACTGTACGAGTTTTACTTGTTTTGATTCTATCATTCAATTGTTTTGTTAGGTGCGAATTGAAATGTTTCGCGATTTTGGATTTTTGTTATTTCCAGGATGATGCTTACATTGACCGCTACATAATGTACAAGTAATGACAACTTCTAACTTCCCATCTTATTATACACAACTTGACCTAGCTTTTAATAAACCCATTGTATGACAAAGTCGATTCCTTTATTAAGTTTATTGTGTGATGAATTGTTTGACTTAAGAGATCATTGTTCTTCTTGCTTATGAGGATTTTGGTTGGCTCATGAAGTTTGTAAGATTTGTTGCTTGTTGTTTCTTTCTTAAGCTCTTTGCGGGTTTTCTTGTTGTGTAGATAGATAGATGAATAAGTTTCGTGCTCTTGTTATATTTGGTTTCAGCTTTGGCACAGATTCAGTGATATTTAGTTCAGCCTTGTAAGCGTTATAGACACTCTCTGAATTCATAGTGTGCTTGGATAATGTTTGTATGTTTTATAATTATGGTTTTATAATGTGATTTAAGTTTATGAGCCATGTTTCTTGAATTGTGTGTTTATAAAAGCCGCGCTTAAACCCTTTTATGTTGCCTTTGCAAGAAAATTTCTTGTTGATTAACTTTATAACATATGTCAAACTCAATGTAATAATTTGTGCTCTTTATAATTTTTCAGTTTGATGTTTTTATGTTTCAATTTCAATTATGTCAAAATTTCAAGAAAACGAAAAAACGTTTACAAGTTTATTTTTTTGTGCAGTTTTAATTTAAGAGGAGGAAGAGATGGATCAAAGGAAGCAAAGTATTCTCAGTTGATCTTCTTGATAGACATGCCACAAAGAATCGTGGCATAATTACATGTATGGCAGCTGGAAATGATGTATTGTTCTTGGGACATATACGTCATGATTTTGGACTTGGGAGTTCTTATGGTATAGTCAATTCCTAGTTTGTTAATTTCAATGGTGAAAGTTCAGTTTGTGAGAAAAATAGACCAAATCTTTTGTCTTTGGATATAGATATTGACCTTGGGGAGAAATCAATTCACAAGGATTTTGTTGATCATGGTGGTAGCCATTGTATTGCTACAGTGACTGGTGTTATAGGAGCTGAAGCTTTTCATACTCATGCCAAGTGGCCTAAGCCACTTGTTTAAGCTAGAGGAACTTCCCGAGGCTTCATGGCTATGAAGGTGCTAACATTTTATAGTGAGTTGAAACTATATATTTCCTCCATTGGGTTTATTATTCCAATCAATGTCTTTTATTGAAACAAATGTGTAGATGGAAACGGCCAGCATAAGCAGTGGGATGAGGTACTATGTGATGGCTGTAACTGCCACTCGACTCTACTTGTTCACCGGTATTGGAATATTACAAGTAAGCTAAACTCTCTTCTACTATGTGATGACTTATTTAGGAACATTAAAATGTAAAGATAGTAAAATATCAACTACTTACCATGAAATGAAATGGTAGCATTAGGAGATTAAAGTTTAAGCTCCATTATATTATTGAATTTTTGGGCTTCAAATGTCAAACATGATTGTTCCTCCTTTCAAAAGACTGGATCCAACGTCTTATTCTCTAGATTTTGTTTTTTTGCTTTCAAATCTATGATCTCTGGCAAATGTGAATTAGCTTTTCTTGCGGTCAATTTCTAAGTACTAAGTGTTTACTTCAGTCCGTTTTTGTTAGTTATAAAGAACGTGCGGTTCATTTTATGGATATTTCTTGTGAAATACCAAAGAGGCAAGTGCGCACATGAGGCTCATTTTGCGTATGAAAGAAATCACAAAGTGTAACTCTGCCCTCATATAATGTTTATTGTATTTCAGTGAACTACATTTCTTTATTAAGCAGCGAAGAGCGGTACGCATTTTGCATGGCTTTCAGGAACAGGAATATATCATGGTGGCCTTAATTATGGAGCTCAGCACAGGTAGAAATGACAATAAAAATGTCCCTCTGAAATAATTGTTAGGATGGATCTTTGTATTTGTTGCCCTCTTTCGTATTTTTTGGTTATTTCATTCTGTAATTTAATAAAAACTTGGTAGTTATCCAAATGGTGACGAGAACTTTGTGGAGAACAAAGCAATCTTGGACTACTCAAAACTGAGTGATGGCACTGAAGCAGTTAAGCCTAGTTCAATGGCACTCTCTGATTATCATTTCTTGCTTCTTATTGGGAATAAGGTCAAGTTAAGCCTAGTTTGATCTGGTTTCTGATTCCTTAAATGTGGGGGTAGGTTGTGAATCGTATAAGTGAACAAATCATTGAAGAGCTCCAGTTTGATATAACAGCAGATTCAGTTTTGAAGGGCATAATTGGAATTTGCAGCGATGACTCTGCTGGTCTTTTCTAATAAATATTCGTCATTCCAGGTTCGTTTTGGCATTGGCTTACTCGTTTAGTAAAAATGCTCGAGTAAAATTTTCTAATATCTTCTGCTTTCACTTCTCATTTTTGGCTTTGGATATCTTCTCTAGGTTTCAGTGACTGACGAAGACCGAGATATGTGGAAATTTTACCTAGACTTGAAAGTCTATGTTGCAGCTTTAGCGAACTGTCCAGAGAGACCAAGTTTATTTAGTTCAGGTGATACCTTGATGTCATCAGTTAAGTTAATAGGCAGTCCTATATACACTTGACAGAAAGAATCTCTCTGGTTTTGATTTTGTGTGGATTGGGCAACTTCTGTTGTAGGCAGAAGCTGCATTCATCAACAAAGAATATCTACGAGCAGCATCATTCTACGCCAAAGTAATTCCTAGTTCTTTTGTTTTACTTGGTCCTTTACATGATGTAGTTCATTATTGACGTGGTTAGATTTTTTGTTTCCAGATTAATTATGTTATATCTTTTGAAGAGGGCACTTTGAAGTTTATCAGTATCAACGAACAGGTTATAGACGTTTACATTAGCCAAGTAGTGTTGGTATAGTTGTTTCCATTTAACAAGGAGTTATCCGGTTGGATTTAGAAAAAAAAGTTAAAAACTTTTAGATTAATTTTGTATGTAATATTATATATTATATATGTCCAATTTCCTACCATTATAATATATATATATAGGTATTACTTAGTATAATATTTCTCAAATACTTAAATAGGATTTTGGGAATTCTCGGTTCCAAATGGAAATTGAAAGTGTGTGTAATATAGAAATGTATTTCCATCTAAAACATGAATTTGAGACTGAGAATGAGACAAGACAAGAAGGGACGAGACGGGATGGGAATGATGTATATTCCTAATTTTTATTTTAAGATTTTGTAAAAAAAAGAATCATGTGTTGATGACGTGGATGGTAAAACAGATAAGTGGATGACATGTCATCAGTTTAAAGTGTACAGTAACATCTATTTGTATGAATTGATCAAATTTTTATAGTTCGTGTATGAATTTTACCTATTCGATATTTTTAGATATAAATTCGTCTACTACTATAGTTCATGTATGATTTCGACTTAATGAATATGTTTGGGTATGAATTGGCTGACTTTCCATTGATGCTGCATCAACCGGAAGAATCATAATTCCATCGTTGATTTCCATTGATTCGATACAGCCATGAATCTCATCAACATTTTCACTACTCACTAAAAGCAGGCCCAATCCTGAGAATTGTTATGCCATAAGCAACAAAAAATTAATGGCCAAATTTGCTATATAAGGGAATCAAACTCGACACCACTTACACTCACCCACCTGCTTTTACCACCAGCCTACTAAGAAATTTTGTAAATTTGAAGGCCGGAAATATATATATTAGTATCACGGCCGTAAGCCCAAACTTGTATTGCTTGTGCTCAGGGCTGGTCCTGACTAGAACTCTCGAGGATGCACTTGACGGCTTCAATTACATTCTTTAGCAACATTTCTCGGACAGTATTGTGATTGCAGAGTACTCCTTGTCATTGATGAAGAGATACATAGCTTTATTTAAACAAGTAATCTGATAAATATACAAAGACAAGACCCTCACTGAAAAAGAATTGAAAAGGAAATCTCAAACATTTTCCTTATTTTTTTTTCAATCTAAAAACTTCAATAAAATATGGTTTTTTGCAACAAGATAATTGGGAAAAATCAAATCTGTATCATGTTGTTTTTAATTGCTTTCAAAACATTTCAAAACACTAAACTGAGTAGCACATAGTGTAAAAATGTATTTTCGAATTGAATAAATTTAAGATTCAATTAAAAAAACATATATTCGTCTTCCACACGACACTTGTGATCTTCTCTTCTCACAAGAAATAACAACATTTATATTTATTTTAAAATAAAAATCATAGTGACATTAGAATGTCACAACATATTTGATTTCTATTAGTCTATCTCCAACGGGACTGCAAAACATTATTTTAGTGAAATTTTTACACAAAAAATTCTCCAATAGAACGCTAAAAATCACGCTATTTTAGTGTAATATTAAAGTATTACACCAAATTTGGTGTGATACTATTCACAACGACAAACATTGTTTACTTATTTTATTAATAAAATAATTAATTAAATTAAAATAATAATTTAAAAAATAGATATAAAATGAGAAAAAATAAATATTTTTGAGATGATCTGTTTTTAATGTAATATAATTATATGATAAAAAATATTAAATAACAAAAGAAATATTTATTTTAATAATAAATTAATATATAATATTATTTTAATATGATTTTTAGTATTATGGTTGGAGAACACAATTCTTTTAGTGCTAAAATTATACTAAAATAGTGTAATTTCAACACTAAAATGATGTATAAAGTTGGAGATGCTTTTAAGGCGATCGATGCCAACAACTTTTGGTTATTTAGTATAACCTTAAGTATAATACCTAAACGGTCTCTACATTCGCAATCTACGCTATGATTTTTGGCGCACCAGGAAGCTTAAACATTTACTAAGTCCATTATTTCCGCATTTTCCAAGGAAAGTATCTCTACTTTCGCATTTCCACTTTACATCGACTTATGCAAAAAAGAAACTAGTTATATATCATGTTATATCGCCCACATAAAATTTTGATAATCCAAAAAATTAGTATTCCCTATAACATGGCTTAGAAGAACTAAGACCGTGAGGACATAAACCATAAACAAAAGTAATTTTTTGAAAACTACTCTATTTATGTTTCATAATTTGAAACATACGCTATTCATTAAAAAAATCATTTTATTTTTACTTTTAGATAGAGAAAATAAGAAGATGGTATTTTACATTTATTTTCTTTAAAGACAAAAAGAGAAGTAAAAAAAATATATATATATATATATACATATAATAATTTTAGTGTTTAAATTAAAAAAACTTAAATTTCTTTTCCTTAAATTATAAGGAAATCTAACAAAAATATATTTAATATACTAAGTTACGTGTGTATATCTACATAAAATTTCAAACTAGAAATGTTTGTTAGTTAGATGTAAATTGACAAAAAAAAAAAATTAAACTTACACGCAATTAATAGTATATTTTATAAATGTATAAAATTTGAATTCTCTTGGAAAAATTAAACACGTGTGAAACATTGTAATTTACAAAAATGCGATACGTGTCAATTGATTGATTATATGTTACAAGTATATATAAAAACATTAAATTTCAACTTTTATATAATAAGGTAAATTTAATAAATTTATGATATTGTTTTATGTCGTTTTTCGTATAAAAATCTATTAAGAGTAAAGAAATAAAATATCAAAATCTAGAAAAACAGAGCCTAAATTCATGACATCAATAACTCTTTTTAATATTTTCACTGGTCTAGGATTTAAAGACTGTGCATCATATCTGATGATAATGTAAAATATATAAAAAATGTTGAAGTAGTGGTTTTAATTAATTAATTTGCTCTATATTTTTGTTGATAAAGTTAATTTGCTTATTTATCTTTCAGTTTTCCTTTTGGCCTTTGAGCATGGTTTTGACTTTTGAGTAAGTTGTCCTTTTTCTTTTAGATTTTTTTGCGTCCTATATAAACCAGAGGCCTTCTTAATCACTGAACGCATCAAACAAAGCTTAAGAGAATTTCATCTTTTGCTCGTAGTAACAAAATCTTACGAAAGCGATCTGATAAAACATGTGGAATCAAATGCCAAGTCTCAGGTTTGAGATAGATAACTTCTCTGAGAAGAAAGATGTTATAGTGTCTCACACATTCGTGAGTGGCGGATGCGAATGGTAAAAAGAAAAGAATCGGATCTTAGAATAGATTTTTTAAACTCTTTCTGTTCTCAAATACAATTCGATTGAACGTAGCACTATTTACAATTTACAAAGGGGCTTAAATCTTTGTTTCATATTCTTTTAGGTATCTCTTGGTTTATCCGAAGGGAGATAGTCATTGTGATGACCACTTATCTTTGTATCTTTGCGTTGCAAATTCTTCATTATTGCAACCTGGATGGAAAAGGAGTGTTAATTATTACTTAGTTATGCTGAATCAACCCAAAGAGCTCTACAGATCACCTGGTAATGGAGTTATAATCTTCCATGTTTTGTTTGTTTGTTTGTTAATGTATATCCTTCCATGCAGGACCGGTTCTGAGATATAATGGGTTCCTATGATATAAATATATTTTTCATTATATTTTAATTTAATTATTTTTTATCTTAATTTATAGAATTTCTATTGTTGAAATACACAAAACTATTTCAGGTATGTGTAAATATATTTTTAACTTTTTTAATAGGATACACCGTAATTTTTCATTGTTACCCTTTATAAAAAAGTTATAACTATATTTTTTATCCCAAAAAAAAAAACAAATCCTGAAAATGGGATTCCACAAAAATGAAGACCCTAGGCAAATGTTTCATCTTGCTGTGTGCTCAGAACCGGCCTGCTTCCATGTTTTGAACCGTGTTTTTTTTTACAAAGGCTCTAGTCATGTAGATTTCAAAAGTTTTACTCTTAAGGGGTTTTTGTGGACTTGGCTTGAATCCAAATTCTTGTCTATTGCTCCGTGGACATGTCTGAGGACGGTAATGATAATTGTTTTGTTCTTTGCCATTTTTTTTGTTTATGTTTCACAGTTGCATGTGCTATGTTTAGCGCTAAGGCTCTAAGCTGGGGTTATCGAAAGACCTTGCCTCTTAGCAAGTTTCAGGAAAAAGGATTTCTGAATGAGGACAGACTCATCATTGAAGTTTACGCTAGAATTGTTGATGGAGAAAGCGGAGAAGTATCAGAGAAAAAGGAGGTTGTGTATTTCAATGGGTTTCAGGTTATTGCTTCTCAGGCAAGTTACAAGGATTCAGTTTTTGCTTCGTGGCGTATAGATTCATATTATTTTTCTGAGTAACATAAAACATATGTATGTACTTTTCTTTGGTAGGTTACTTCAATGAGTAAGATATTCGCGGAGCATCCAGATATTGCAAAAGATGTCAAACCAAAGAACCAAGTAGTAAAGACAGAATACATGAATGTCCTCCTTGGTGTAGTCAATACACTAAATAAGCCTTCAAATAATCTCTCAGTGGATGACCTAAAAAAAGCTCAAAGTGAGTTGAATGAGTTGACGCAAGTTGGTTTTAAGTTGGACTGGTTGAAGACAAAGCTTTATAAGTTTGTCATAGAGAGAATGAAATTAAATAATGCTGATGGGTCTGGAGTCCTATTAGGACTTGAGGAACGCATCAAGAATCTTGAGGAGATGGAATCCAAGTTAAAGAAAAAGCTTGATGAGATTGATTTGGAGAGAAAGAAAGAAAAAGCTGATGGGTCTCGGATCCAAGTACTCGAGGAAAGTGTCAAGAATCTTAAGATGATGGTCTCACAGCTCAAAGTTAAACTGGACAAGGGCGAGGTAAAATCTTCCGATGATCTCTTATGGAAAACTATGTATATTTAAAATGTATGTATTTTAAAAGTATATATATATATATATATATAAATAAAAAAATAAAAAAATAAAAAGATATATATAAATGTATATATAAAGTATTTAAAATAGAAAAGTGTTCATATTGGAAGGTGTTTTGGTTTTAGTATTTCGAATAATGTTTTAGAGCATCTCCATCAGGAGAACCGATGGAGAGTCTCTCAAAACTTTTTAAAAAAATATATTTTATTTTTATTAATAATATTTTAGTTTTTAATAGGTTAGCCATTTATTGTATGACATGTGTCATTTTTAAGTTAAGATACGTATCTCATTCAAGCGACGTCTTTCATATACCCTGATGGAACTGCTCTTAGATTGGTGGAAGATAGAGGAAGGAAAATCTTAATGATGATTGTGGTGAACAACCCAATGAACCAGAGTCACTGAAGTCATGGAGATTTCTGAAATCTACAATTTGAAACATTTTTTTGTTTAATTGAAAATGGAAATTTGTTGTTATAGATTAGGCCTGGGCAACGGATCCGAGAACTGAACCGAACCGATAAAATATCTATATGAATCTTAAATTTTATACTCAAATAACCGAATCGAATCGAAAACAGAATGAATACCCAAAATACATGAATTTCAATTGTGTACCAAAAACATATTAATTATATATATATTTGATATAATCCAATTACACCAATTCAGATACCATTTAGATTTGATATAAAATTTGGCCTGTTTCACCGGAATTTGATACATGTCAAAATTGTAATTAACACGAATACAATATATGTAAAACTGTCAACTGGTCGATTAGATGTCAGCCACATGTAAGAAGATTTTAATTTTTAAGTTTTATATAACACTACAACAAATGCGGTAGATATTGTCAATTTTCTAAAGTTGCTTTTGGAGTCAACAGTAAAGTAAAAAAGTTGTATATTCTAAGTGACTTAAAAATAAGGGTCGACGGGTTGTATCCCCACCTAAAATTTTAATTAAATTTATGTCTCCATGAAACTTCAACATCTGAGTATAACTACACCTTGAAACTTTGACGGAGTAAATCCCTATCCAAAGATTGTATACCCATGAAACTTCATCCTCGGGGTACAATGCATTGTTTCATGTTTGCTGCTGAAAAAGACCTCTTATTGGGATTGCACCCATGGCAATGCATCGTTTTAGCCGATATAGGGTGTTGAACACAAGATAGCAATAGATGATACCAATAGATATCTAAAGAGGAAGCTAGGAAGGATACGGTCAGAGTGGCGGATGCGAATGGTAAAACTAAAGTATGGAACAATGCAGTGTGGTTTACTTATGCAACCCCGAAGTATTCGTTTATTGTTTGGCTGGCAGTGCATAACTTTTTGACTACATGTGAGAAAATGAGGGCTTAGAATGCAGGTGTTGATCCACGATGCATATTATGTCAGGTCCCATTAGAAACGCTTACTCATCGCAAGTATGTGAAAGGTTAGATAGGAAACTATTTGGGCACATGTATACAACCAGATTTAGCAACATTCTCCTTGTCTTGTCTGATTCTACTCTCAGTTCAATACCAAGATTTGTGATGAGATATGTTTTCCAAATTTCAATCCACACCATATGGAGAGAGAAAGAAATAGAAGAAGACATGGAGAAATCTCGATTCCTCCAAGCACTATATTAAAGAGTATAGATGGCATTGTTCATAACCTACTCTCCTCGCTCCAAGCTCAACTTAGTGAAAACCTACATCTCTGGTTTGCTACAAGAAGTTGAAGACCTATTTGGCTTGTTTTTAAACTCTTTTGATGTTTTTACTAAATTTAGTTGAAGTAAAACTAAGCATGCATTCTATGTAACACAAGTTTTTGGATGAATATAATTTTACATTCATGCAAAAAAAAAAAAGAATGGTAAAACTAAAAGAATCGGATCTTTAGTTAGTTTTTGTAAAGATCAAACATTGATTTACAAAGGGTTTTTTTTTATTCTTTGTTTCATTATTATTTTTGGGTATCTCTACATTTGTCCGAAGGGTGATAGTCTTAGTGATGATCAGTTATCTTTCTATCTACACGTTGCAAATCCTTCATTACTGCAACCTGGATGGAAAAGGAGAGCTCATTTTTACTTAACTATGCTGAATCAATCCGATAAAGAGCTCTACAGATCACCTAGTAACGAAGTTATATATTTCCATGTTTTTTCTTCTTCTTTGTTTTGGCATATTTTATGTATTGTATGTATAATATCGAATAGGAGGGGAACAAATCAAAACCATATAAGATTTAAGGCCACTAAAATTCCTAGTTTATAATTATCTCTTGTGGTAAGTTATACTCAAGGTTTTTTTGTTTTGTTTTGTTGTTGCGTGGACTTGGCTTGAATCCAAATTCTTGTCTATTGGTAATTTGGTAGTGATTAGAATTAATGTGGATATTTAAAATAATATCACAAACTGATAGGATGGAAACAAACGAATATTTTATAAAATTTTGAATTTTGAAGAGGTAGCAACTATATACATAGCATGTGGTTGATGAAAAGGGTTTAAATCTTTGTTTCATATTCTTTCAGGTGTCTCTACGTTTATCCGAAGGGAGATAGACTTGCTGATGATCACTTATCTGTGTATCTTCCCGTTACAACTCATTCATTATTGCGACCTGGATGGAAAAGGGTTGTGTATTTTTACGTTACTATGCTGAATCATTCCGACAAAGAACTCTACAGATCACCTGGTAATGAAGTTATATCCTTCCATGTTTTGAATCATTTTTTTTTTCGTTGGATTTTACAAAACATCATATAGGAAGAAACGAAGAGTAGTGACTAGTGAAGATAGTTTATTTCTGGAGATTGAATAGGAAGAGAACAAATCAAAACCTTATAAGACTTAAGGGCATCCAAATTCTTAATTTAGCTCTTATTGTATGTTATACTCAAGGTCTATTGGTCCGTGGATGTGACTTAGTGATAAGAATCTTTGTGATAGTTTATATAGAATTTGTTTTTATGGTAAAAGGTTATATAGAATGTTGTTGCAACCATAAATAAAGAATATTGTTTTTTGTTTTTATGTTTTACAGTTGGACTCAATGAGTATAGCGTTAACTTACCGAAAGACCTTGCCACTTGGCAAGTTTCAGGAAAAAGAGTTTCTGGAAGAGGACAGCTCATAATTGAAGTCTACATTAAAATTCTTGAAGCTGTTGATGGAGAAAGCGGAGATTCATCAGAGGCTGTGGATATCAAAGGTTTTCGGGTTTTTGCTTCTCAGGTAAGTTACAAGGATTCTGATTTTAGGGTGTATAGATTCAGATTCTTTTTCTGATTAAGATAATCATATGAACTTTTCCTTGGCAGGTTACTTCAGTGAGGAAGCTATTCGCGGAGCATCCAGATATTCCAACTTATGTGAAACCAAAGAACCAAGTGGTAAAGACAGAATACATGAATGTCCTTCTTGGTCTCGTCAATACACTAAATAATCCTTCACAGAATATCTCAGAAAATGAGCTAGGAAAAGTTCAAAGGGAGTTGGATGAGTTGACGGAAGAGGGTTTTGAGCTAGACTGGTTGAAGAAAAAGTTTGATATGGTTTACTGGGAGATGAGGAAATCATATGATGCTAATGTGTCTCGAGTCCAACAACTTGAAGAACGCGTCAAGAATCTTGAGGAGATGGAATCCAACTTGAAGAGAAAGCTTGATGAGCTTGAATTGGAGAGGAAGAAGGCAAAAGCTGATGAGCATCGGGTCCAAAAACTTGAGGAACGTGTCAAAAATCTTGAGAAGATGGAATCTGGCTTTATGATGGACTCTTTGAAGTCGAAGCTTGACGATGTTTCTTTGGAGAAGAAGAAATCATATGATGCTGATGAGTCTCGGGTCCAAGAACTTGAGGAAAGCGTCAAGGATCTTAAGATGTTGGTTTCAGATCTCAAAGCTAAACTGGACAAGGACGAGGCCAAATCTTCTGATGATGGATTTTTGTTGGTCAACGAGGATGCTTGATGTAGACAAGTTATTAGTCTCTATAGACCTTTGTTACGGTTTTGCTGCTTTCCAAAAACAAACCTAGGTACGTTGATGATTTCATTCTCTATTTTATCCGCGAGGTTTTTGTTCTATTATATTTGCTTAACACGCACCATGATCGATCACAAGAACAAGAAACCAGAAGCCGAAACGTTTTTAAAACAAGTCCATAAAGAAAAGAAAAAAAAAGCCATAATTGTTCTCCTTGGGCTTGCTCTCAATTTGAACATAACTTCAAACTTCAGGTTCTTTAGCTTATTAGTAAATTTCTCCTAGAAATGCTTTTGGAGACTATGTTACTTTGTAGTGAAGCAATTGAAATAACCTTAAAAAGCACACTACAAGTCACATAAACTTTGCTTTATCTTCACCGTATCATACTTCTGCTTTAAGCTTGACTTTACATTTTACATTGACATGAAGAGAACAAACAGTCTTACTAATTGTTCTGAATGATCATTTTCGTCCGTAGTTCATACATAGGTTAAAATATATTTTTATGAACTTAACTATCATGTATAAAATTAAATAAAAACCTTTAAAAAAAAAATCATGGTGTGATTTCTAGATTGCGTCCACGTGTTCCTCCTCATTACCGTCCAAATTAGGTTTTTTGCTTCTGAGCAAGCACGAGAAAAAGAAGTGGAATCAAATGAATTGGTAAATCCAGAATAAATTATCAACGGCGATTTTTGTGTCGTTAGATCTGTCTCTATGTGTGCTTGAGTAACCATAAAGAATCTCGCTGGTTCACTCTCTGCCGTAAGAAGAAAGGGTATGCTTTAGCTAAAGTCCGAATCCCTTATTCACCTCCTGCCTTCAATTCGGATCTCGTGGCGGTTGGCTGTAGTATCTACCACATTGCTACTTCTTTACCCTTGCTGCGCAAGCCAGCTACTCTCTCGATTCTTGATTGTCGATCTCACACTTGGCACGAGGCTCCAAGCATGCGGGTGTGGCTAAACTCATATACTGCTAGTGTCGTTGATCGAATGATATATGTAACAGGATTAGCCAAAGATGTCAATTCCAGTTCCACTAAGAACTCCATCGAGGTGTTTGACACGAAAAAACAAATGCGGGATCCTGACCTCATCCCTTGCAGCGAGATATATGACGGCCTTTACTACAAAACTGTATCTATTGGCGGGAAGTTACACGTGCTGCATTCTCCACAAGTAGAAGTGGTTGCTTACAATTCCAAGGAAGGTAGATGGGACATGGTTGAGCAGGGAAGCTCTGGAAGTTTGGCTCCTACTCTGAGATCAGATTCTTATTGCGAGATACATAATGTTTTGTACTCTGTTGATAACGGAGTGATCAGATGGTTTGACACCGAGGTAAGAATGTGGAGAGAGTTGAAGGGTTTGGTAGGACTACCCAAGTTCCCTTGTAAAACTTATAATACTTTTGTAAGATTGGCTGATTATGGTGGAAAGATGGCGGGTTTTTGGGACGATAGATCACCCCTTTTTAATTATGATGGTATGGTGTGTAGAGATCGCGCTTGAAAGATGCCACCACAGTGGTGAAATTTGGGGATAAGTTGAGTGGTTTGATCATGTCCTTACTACCCGTAGATGTCATGTATTCAAGGTTCTTTCTGTCACTGTTTGATCAATGCCTCTGTCACAAGTTGCATAAACTTTGCTTCATCTTCATAGTGTCATGCTTCTGCTTTAAGCTTGACTTTACATTTTACATTGACATGAAGAGAACAACAACAAGCAATTAATCAAACAACAGATCAAAAAACACATTTCGTAGGAAATGTTTATAAACGATAATTTACACAAAAATGTTATTCGCATAACTATTTACGTGGTTTATCTTCTTGCTTATTTTCCAACAACTCCACCAAACTGTACAATGTCTCGCTCACGCAGTCCTTGGAAGCATATAACTCACATTCCTTTACCACAACCGAGGAAGCTCAAAGATGGGATTTTCTCTATAAAAGTTTCCGCAACTTGAGTAGCCGAAGGTCTTAAAGATGGTGGCCTACCGATACAAAGTGCAGCTACACTCAGCAATGTCTTAACCTCATCGATATCGAGACAGTCGCTTGACAACCTCGGATCCAAGAACTGTCTCACATTGTTTTCTGCTATGACGACACTCGAATCAAGAAGAATCTCATGGATCAATGGAGCGGCTATATGCACCAACATCTCGCCTTTCTCAACCGAAAACGCTTCTTTTCCTGAAACCAATTCAAGAACCACAACTCCAAACCCATACATATCCATCTTCTTCGAAGCAATCCCGGTTTTTAAGTAGTGAGGGTCAGTGTAACCTGGAGATCCAACCATCCTCACTTGTCTTGATCTAGCCGACATGGTAGGAGGCTGAACCATCGAAGAAAACCCGACTTTAGCTGAACCGAAATCGCAAAGCTTACAATCAAAGTTTTTATCTAGGAGTACGTTGGAAGATTTTATATCCCCGTGTACAATCTGAGGGCTACATTTCTCATGTATATGTTCAATAGCTTGAATCAGCTGAAACGCAATAGTTGTACGGTTCCTCCATGGCAAGACTTGTTTGCTATTGCTATGAATCTTCTCTTGTAAATTCCCTTGTGGAAGATATTCAAGAAGAAGCGCGCCATTTTCCTCTGTAATACAACAATTCATATGCAAATATATCAAACAACATGATCAAACACACAAAAAGATCAAGACTTTGATTCTAAGACAGACATAATTACTAGTGCATTTGATCAGAAGATCCAATTTTTGCAGAATCCATATGAATTTGATCAAAAGCACCAAACTTTACAAAATCGTACCTGAATCATCGAAATAGCCGAGAAGTTTGACAATGTTAGGATGTTTAAGACGGAGTAAGATATCAAGCTCGAGTCTAAAGACTTGGTAGAGACGATGGCTACTAACGTGAACTTTGAGAGCCGCTTTATCAGAGCCAGAGCCTGAAAAGCGAGCCATGTAGATACTGCTGTAGCCACCAGAACCAATCAGTTTAGAAAAATTGGAAGTGAGAGCTTCGACGTCATCCCAACTTCTATAACACGTCACGCCAGATTCTTTGCTTGTGGGTTTGTCGGTGATTGTCGTGGAGACATCAAATCGAACACAATTTAGGAAACAAGCCATTGAAAAAAACAGAGTAGATAAAAACAGAGCAGAGCAGAACAGAGAAAGCCCGTCTCTGTTTTGTTTCTCTGTTTTTAGATTAATAGAAGAAGATTGGTTTTGTAACAGCAGATAAAGGAAGAACAAGGAGATCGAAGAATGGAGATTATGGGGGCAATGATTTTGTTAGATTTGGAAATAGTAAAGAAGAAGGAAAAAGTTTTGGACTTTGGGATTAGGAGGCAGAGTTTGACTGAATTTTTAATAAATCTGCCATTTTTCGATGAATGAAACCTTCCTTCGAAGCAGCTCCTGACGTTCTAACTACTACTCTTCTTTCAACTTTTTTCTAATTTTGTTTTTCTATAAACTATACATTTCATTCACGTCCCAGTCGGTCTGAATCAATTTAAATAATCGGAAATAATAAGAAATTAATTTCATTTTCAGTTTAGCATAAGTTTTTTTAAACAAAACAGTTGAAGCTTTGATTTTAAATTTAGACTATGTTGTTAATTTAAAAAAAAAAACTAAACATATAAAATGTGATGTCATTTTGTTTTATACGATTTCATTCTACGTATATGTTCAATAGAGGTTTCATTTAAAATCACTTTTCCATTTGAGTAATTTTTGAGGTTTCTATAAGTTCAAATTATGGCATATGCATATATATTAAGATCGCAGGTTTGACTAAGGAAATTTCAATGGTAAAATAAATTATTACAATGAAAATTTTGGAAATTTAGCTATAGATAAAAGCATGATTAAAAAAATCAAAATATATAAGAAAATAGAGAAATTTTATTAAATGTTTCTTTAATTATTATTATTTTATTTTCTTTCTACAAACATAAGAAATGTATATAAGAAAGTTGTGATGACCTCACTAATGGATCTGAGGGTTTATGCATGCTCAAGTGTACACGATGATGTTCATATCAAACTACAAATTTATAGATTGCTATACAATATATATATATAATAAATTTTGATGGAAAAATAGGAAATTAAAATAGATAACTTTGGCCTTTGGGTAGGTTTTTGCCATTACTAATTATGTTTACTATTTACTTACTTCTCATATTTTTACCATCCTGTCTTTATATATGTTACTTTTACTATAAAGGCTTATGTCCATCTTTTCTAAGATGAGGATGTTTACAAACATTAAGAGCAACTCCATAGGTGTGGAGAGTATGACTGTGAGTATCTAAATGGGGTTTAAACATTTTTTTTTTGACAGCTGTTGTATCATGTAGGAGTAACTCTATCTCTCTTCACTTTTTTTGTTTTTCCAAATTTTTAATTGCTGAGAGACTCATCTAAAACTCACCAATGGAATTGCTCTATGTCTCGATTTATCTCGACTGTCGGCATACGTTTATCTCTCTTACTTTCTCATTTATAAACTTTCTTCATAACCTGAACAGTTTTTCTCCATTTTACAGATAGGTTTTTCTTCGAATGTATAAACAAAATGGTACCGAAATCAGCCCTCTAAGAAATCAGACTCTGTAAAATATCCCTTGTGTAATGTGTGTCTTCTTAATCTTTCTATTCATCATTAACGCGTTGAGGAGTTTATAAATCCTCGTCATTCAACATATAGGATGAGAGCAAAGTCATTACACATAACTTCCATGGAGGTTTTTACGATATACATTTCATAGACCCTACAATTCCGAGGTAAGTTAAACAGTTCGTTAGTTTTATTTCAAAAGATAACTTTTTAATAATACTGTCATAACAGATAAAATTTGCTCTATCGTAAAAAAATTTCATTTTTTATGTGCCGATTTAGTTAACGAAAGGATCCTCTATTCATGTTTCAGTTTGTAACTCCACTTCACAAGGTCTATTGAAATCCTTTCATAATAATATAATATCTTGTTGAGATAGCATATAAGGATTTTAACAACTTACGTGGATATATCAGACTACTCATAAGGTGAATGAAGAATTGTCATTTTTCTTCATAATACTTATTGGATTAGATGCTTGAACTAAGTATTTAAATGTTATTGAATAATATAACTTTTAATCCACATGTTTTCTTATAACCATTCCAAATACTAACATCACTTACTTATGCAATATGATGTAAAAGATAATATTAGTTTTTGTAATTCACACAAATTAACATCAGTTACAACAATGCAAGTATTATATACAATTATATAAGTTGTTAACAAAACGATGTAAATTATATGCAAATCTTGAAAATGTTTTTATCTTAATTTAAAAAAAAAAGAGAAATATTATAAATATATTAATATATTAATAACTTTTTGATAAAACAATTCACTTTCTTTTTACTTTGTCACATGCAAATGTGATGAGTTTCATCCTCCCAGGTCTTCATTTGCGTATACGGTATACCATATATATACTAAGCCGGCTCATCCTTGAAAGATACAGTAGAACCTCTATAAATTAATACTCGATAAATTAATAACTTCTCTATTAATAAATTATCCCAGTTCCAAGTTGGGTCGGTGTAATAATTGACACATTTCGATAAGATAATAAGATAATAATTTTTTTGAAATCCCTATGTAAATGTATGGTCCTATTAATAACATAAATTAATAATCATATAAATTTATTTTTTATATATAAGATATTTTAGTGAAATATGATTCTAATGTTGTTTATTTATTCGTAAATTTGTAATTTTGTTGGAGTTTATCTCTATTTTTCTTAAAATATCAAAACATATGATATTATCTTCTCAAATTGCATCAAAAATTATTAAAAAATTTATATATGCAATAATTATTTCCTAATGTGTAAATGCATTAAAACACATCGAAGTATTGTCTTCATTTTCTACTTTTTATATAATATTTTTTTAATTTGGAAAAACTCTCTATAAATTAATAATTATTAATTTATCGATTAATTAATAACCTCTATAAATTAATAAAATTCTCCGGTCTCAACATTATTAATTTATAGAGGTTTTATTGTATAATATTGTGTTTTAAACAACATTTAATTTAATATTAATATGTTTTTATTTATATAAGATTCTTAGATATCAATATGCTGAGTCCACCTTTTGAAAAAACTATGCTAATCTAGTGGAATTTGTCCCTCTTGTTCAAATCGACCATATAATTTTATCTATATTTTCCTTTTTGATTCCACATTTATATTGCATTGTCTTTGTTCCTATTTAGTGTCACTTTTCAATTTTAACATACCTTTTTCAGTTTTTAATTATATTTCTTTCTCAAATTATTTTTTTGTTAAGGTAACCATATTTTCAAATTAAAATTGGTTGGCATACTTTTAAGTTTTAAGATATGAGGTTTAGTTAAAAACTAAATGTAATCACTAATGCAACTAATATTAGATATTAGATAAAATTTCTATAAAGCAAACCAAACACATAACTAATTTATGATTGCACTTGCTTTTCACATTACTACTGTCTATCCACCGGCTAACCTACGTAGGAGAAAGAGTCGTCAGTTAGCCCATTAAATTTAGATGCTAGATAATTTTTCACTAATTGTTATGATTTGTTGGATAATTTGGTTAAATAGTTATTAAATCAAATGCTTCATTCCCTTATTTACTATATTATTTATTTTTTTATTTTTATAGGCAATTTTCATAAATAACACCAAATATAGTTTTTAGGTAACAAATAACACATATTTTCATTTGTGCCAGATATAGCATTTACTAAAAAGGTAAAATGCAATTTAACCCTTGCTTCCCAAAACACAACATTTTCCAAAAATAGCACCGACACATTTAACACAAGATTTTGCTGAAACTCAGATTCTTCGTCGAAATTGAAGCTGAAATCTTCACTTCATACCGCCTGAATCTTGTTGTGTCCTCCTACACCACACCTGCTGCACTTATGTTCTTGAAACTTTGAACCAAACACACCAAATTTCCTATACGCTCTCTTCCTGTTCTTATGTGGCCTTCCACTGCTCTGTTTTGTGGTTAGAGGACCACAAAATCAATGAGACATAACATCAGGAAAAGAACATGTCGATAGATTACCACAAGGATGTATGCTCTCGAAATAAGTTTTAACCCATGTTTCTTTTGTGTAAAACTGATCCACAAGCTTGTATTCATCAATCCTTGTGCGTTTAACAACAGCTATTGTGTGCCGTGTATACATGGGATCATGTCTATGTTAAAGACATTTCAAATGCAACACTTGTTTTGAAAATTTGAAAATGAACTACATACTTGTGAATGTCGTCTTTGACTTCAAACTCTTCCACTTGGTTACATCAAGAACCATTGCTTCATCAAGCCTTCCAACAATAATCTATGTTACCTTCGGTGTTGCATACTTATCAACTTTGGAAGCCATTTTCCTACGTTCATAGAACCAATTCGTGAGGGTCAACCTTATCGTCTCAAGCAGGGATATAACAGGCATCTCCCTTGGTATGTTAAACAACGAATTCAATGACTCAACTATGTGTGTTGTCATAATGTTGTATATGTTTGCTGGTGCATAACATCTAGCCTATTTAGTAAAATCTGTTCCCTTCAAGTATGTAGCAAGCTTCGGATTACTATTATAATCCTTGAAAAAATCTCATGGAACTCAAACCGAGTATAAACATTATGTGAGAAAACTAAGGTTGAAAGACTCGCCAGGAAAATGAAAAAAAAACAAAGTAGTTAACACAATTTCACTAATGTGCCTTCTCTCTTGATCAAGCTCCTATACAATTGGAAAACAAAAGCAATAATATACAAGTAAAACTGAAGATAGAAGAAGATACATTTTTGAAATCAAAACAAAAGCCAAGAGACACATGATCATAATTATTGAATCATATGTTTTCCATTTCAGTCTTCAACAAAAATAAACATTAGTCATTAGTGAATTAACAACATTGACCCAAAAAAATAACGATCCAAGTACACAAAAAAATTATGAATCTAAAGAGA
This sequence comes from Cardamine occulta, assembly GCA_028015245.1. Lineage (NCBI taxonomy): Eukaryota > Viridiplantae > Streptophyta > Magnoliopsida > Brassicales > Brassicaceae > Cardamine > Cardamine occulta. The sequence goes on from CM051391.1 coordinate 10,261,047, forward strand.
ATCATTTCCAACTAAAAAGCTTTGTAATTTCAAATCAACATTGATCAAAACTCTCAGTTACATTGGATAGTTAAAATTGGAACCTGACAGATTACGTTATCGGAGATCAAATCGGAGAGTGAGTTACTGAATTATGTGATAAGAGATCAAATCGATCAATTCTCCTCATCGTCGATTTCAGCAATCTTCGTCACCATCATCACGACCTTATTCTGGATCTGAATCTCTCCTGTCACAAACTTTAAACTCGTCGCCGCCGTCAGGTATCTTTCGTCGGCGAAAATATATCGCCTCCATCAAACATAATACACGACTTCGATGAGAATTTCTGATTCCGATTTGAGTATGAATCCTCATTCAAATTAGGCATTTACATACAAAGGTAAATTAGAATTTTAATAGCAATTAAATAATATTGAATAAACAAGTGAAATTGAGTGCTATTTGTGAACAAAAACATGATCTAGTGATATTCTAATGAATTTCCCATTTTTTATTTGAGCAAAATTTTATTTTGCACTACTTTGAAAATTTATTTTCAAACGGAATCTCCCGGGAAGAGTTTTTAAAATAGTAGAGGTCCTGTTTGTAAATAAAATTTTAAAATGGTACACTTTTGGTAGTTTTCTAATTTTTATTTGGTTATAGCCCATCATTAAATTTAGGTAACTACTGCATTAACTTATTTCCATCCTTTTTTATTCGCAACAACCATTTTTTTTTTCTTTCTTCACATTTTTTTTTCATTCAATTTTGTTTTTGTTGAAAGAAAAAAAATATTTTTAATCAAAAAAATGATTAACAAAATCTCTCAACAGCTTGACCGAAAAAAAAAAGGTGTGTATGTTATATAAAAAAAAATTCTGGGTCCATCACTAACTCTGTCCTTGCTAGTTATATTTTTCTGAATGTTTTCAAAATATATTTTAATCAAAAAGTAAGAATATACTAATTACAAATTTCTAGAAAAGAAAAGAAATTTAACGAGACCACATATTCATCGTTTCGCATTAAACTTCTTAAATATGTAGACCGGTCTTTAATTCTTACACACGCTTACATCACGAAGAGTTGGAGAATCATTGTCCTAATACTTTTCATTTATGTTTAAAAAACAAAGTACTTTGGCTCCACTATTTAATAATGTCGTCAAATCAAAAGGTTAGATCTTCTGTAGCTTTCTTCTTCTTTCTTTTTTCTTTTAGAGAAAACGTGAAAGATGCTATTGTAGACTCAGTAACATACTCCAAAAAAACCAACCAATCACCGACAGTCTACTCTTAAGTTTAATGACATAAGATGCTAAATAAAGAGGTTATGGTGACTACGTCAAGTATTAGGCTCACTAATTTTGGGTCTAAAAAAAGTTGGACCTGACCCAATTATATATTATAGATGTAAAATAAACAGCTTGTATATTTGAAAATTTTGTCCTAGCATCCAACATTCAAATGCACCCTTTTCCATCTTTAGAATTTTAGATTTCAAACTAGACAAAACATATACCAGCAAAACACTTAGGCTTTGAAAGGATTTTGCGGACGGAGTGTTCTAAACCATTAGCATACTAAACCATTCATATTTATTTTTGATACCATAAAAAAAAAAAAAAAAAAAAAAGAAAAAAAAAAAAAAAAAAAAAAAAAAAAAAAAAAAAAGCGCCGAAAAAAAAAAAAAAAAAAAAAAAAAACTTTTCTTAATCTTTGCCTTAATTCTTGACTTTGCCATTAGTGGTCTCCTTCAACTGAGTTTTATGAAGTTCCCAACAGCCATCACTACCAGAAGAATTCCACAAACCATCACCTGAAAATCAACAAAATTTTCAACATTTTTGTTACTTTTTCTTCCTTTTTTCATATGTTTCTCTATTAAATTCGGATTATAGAGAAAAGACTCGTCGAGAAAGAGTAATATTATACCTGCCATTCAGCAACAACTCCAGTTAATGTTGCCCTTAGCAACTGCAGTCCAACGTATGCTTCAAACCCCTGAGTTTTGCCAAAAAATTTCAAACATTGTTAAGCAAAATAGGTTAAACAGAAACACCTTAACATTATCAGTATAAACCGCGCAAAGTTTCTTTTGGATTGGTGTAGAAAGAGCAAAGGGTTTTTCTATTGTACAAGCCATTAAACAAGTTTCGTTAATATCACAAAATCTAATTAACTTATAAAATAAGTTGAAATTGATATTTTGACTTCCAAACTTATGCTTAGAGTATATAGAATCAGTGTTGATGGGTTTCATTGGATTTACAAAAGCCAAGGAAATGTTCTCAGTAGTGAACGAGAACGAAGGCATTGAAACAACCAGCAAACTACTCTAACCTTGTGTACGGTAAAGCAAATGAAAAGCTTTGAAATATTTTAGTATAAACTTAATTCATAAATCTATAGCAAAAAGCTCACCTGTAAAATGAACAGTATAGGACATAACAGCCATAATTGTCCATCAACTCCAGCCGTTTCTCCCCATACGACATCCATCCTCTTAGCCTGAAAAATAATCACAGCGTTAACTTTTATAGCTATTTCATAAAAAGCGGATAAAAAATTTGAGATTGAAGGAAAAAAAAATGCACATAATAAGGCACCTTTCCCAGTGCAATGCGAGTGTATAATCTTTGGCGTTGGTATCTGTTTTGCAGAAGCATGGCAACACCTTGCATCATAGCCCATTGCAGGAAAAGATGGACTCCTCTCTGTAGAAGATTGAACTCACTCATGATTTTTACTTTGTGAATTGTTAGTCCGCACAAAAAGAAATAACTCCAAGCATTACTTGTTTCTGGACACAGTTTGGTTGACCTTTGATTTCCCATGTGAGGCTGACAAGGGCCATAGCCATAGCGCAATAATGATGATATAGCCACCTGAAAAAACCATGTCAAGTTCAGACTTTAAGTCATTCCCAATCTATGAGAATATTTTGATAACTGATAAGCAAACAGAACACCACTAAACAAAACCATATAAGCTAACATTTTCTGTACACATGTCTATGCTTCTATAAAGAGGATCCATGGAATCTAAAAGCTCTTTATTTTTAATCATGAAATATGTAGAAATCTAATTTCTACTTGACAAAACCATTTAAGCAACCGCTTGCTGTACACATGTTTATGCTTCTATACCAAATTAAAGAGGAAAATATTCGCATTTTCTCGCCATGACACATGAAGAGACACATGATACACTATGTATTAAATAGAGAATCTAGTAATTCACTCTAACTTTGATGTCCCACATTCAATGATAGATTCAGTGTACTCTGAGATCTGCCAACAAACAGAAGCAAAACGTGTAGGTTTATGGTCAAGACTACACCAACCAGTTACTAGTAATTATCATAGATGGTCACCATAACAATCTTAAATGACATTCAAAACGTATATTTTACATCATTAGAAGATGGGTTCTCTATTTAAGATAAGCAAGAGAGAGAGATGAAGACACCCAAACACCCAACACACGTGATTAGTGAATATAGAACCTAAGATCCACATTGTAGCATGACATAACACTCTTAGAAACACAATATTTTCTAAACTAAGTAATGTCTTTATGACTCTCATTAAACTACACATGTGGCTTGGTGAGCGTAAGACCTAAGTTCAAGATATAGCACATCACACTGTGATACAAACATTACCATCTCCGAATATTAAAATTTATGTCTCATGGCTTCTACTAGTGACACCTGCGCTCCCTAAATAGGTCTTAACATTAACAGTTGCACACTTGCACTCAACAGAAAGATCAGAGAGAAACTTAAGAGAGTCCTATGAGTCTATGACTAAGTTATGTCCTATGAGTCATGACTTTCATTAAACTTCACATAGGACCTAAGTTCAACATATAGCAAGACATAAAGAACACCAAATTTAAATCACTCAGACTGCAAAAGGAAAGAGAAACTTAAAAGATCATAAGAGTACCATGAACGGATATCGCTTCCATTAGCTCTTAATATGTTCTCACGCATAACCAAACCAGCATAGAGAAACAAAAGCCAAGCCTAATGAAAAAAAGAAAGGAAAAAACTTTACACATCAATCTCAATAACCACAACACATATAACAATACTCAAAGCAACCCAAATAAAAACTCTTAGTATTATTACCTCATAAAGCTGAACAGGAAACGCAGGTAAACAACCATTCCAATAATAAGATCTAAGAATCAAAAGTGCTGCTGGGAAAAACAGAAAAAGAAGAGCAGTCTTGTCCTGTTCCATTAACAAACAAAAAAACACAAACTTTAAACTGAGATAAATCCGAAAATCGAACATTGAAGACACATGCAAGCAAGAAAGAAAGAAAGAAAATATTAACTCTGTAGCTATTGTATTCTTCTTTAACTTTAAGTTGAATATCTTTACGCAAAGCTCGTACATTTATAGGTCCCAAAAACATTCTCACGAATCGTCCTGTGCTTCACTCAATGAGATATCAATCAATCAAAAACAAATTTTGAATCTTGAAGTGATCATTAAAAACACACACACCTTGAGGTTTTGATGGAAGAAATGAAGATGTATCTCCATCAACAAGCATGCATCTAGCACGATGTAGATCTTCTTCAAGCTGCAAAAACAAGATTCAATAATCGAGAAATTTCAAGAAAGAGAGATTTAGAAGAAGAATTGCCTTCTCGACGAGCTTAGGATCGAGATTTTTGTTGGAGATGAGAGTAGAGTGAAGACGACGAATTGAGGAATCAACGGAGGAGGCTTTTTGACGGAGAGAGAGTTCTTGTTGTGAAGAAGAAGAGATGAAAGAAGCGGCGGAGTCATGAAGCTCTTTAACCTCATCTATGATTCGTTTAACTTCTTCTTCAACTTCCATTGAGATCGGATTTAGGATTTGCAGAGGAGTTGATTGAAATTGGTTTGTTCTCGACAAAGCAGAAATATTTGATTCTGTTTTTTTTTTGGATTTTTTTATATATGAATGTTTTAATGTGCATTTTTAATCACACGTTTGCTTATACCCACACCTCTTTTTTTATTTCTGTATACATACAGTGCAATAAAATATTGAATAAATTGACTTCTCCGTGGTAAGCTTTAAATTCTTGATATCTTTATCTAATTCATAACCAACAATAAATAAATAACAAGACTGTTTATTTTATGAAATTTTTTTAACAAAAAAAGAATATTGCAAATCGGACCAATACGAGGTGATGGGGTTTTTTTGGGGTCGACTTCATTTCTACCTATACAAAAATGAAATAACATTAGGATACTGATATTTCTTGTAAGTAGTAAGGGCCACTAGACAGTGTGAGGAGGGAAAACAAAAGACACTACACACTAGACACTAGCCAGTGTAACATGAGTATAAGAAAGAACTCATGTTTTTTAATATCACATTTTTTATATAGTAAAGAGAATTCTCAATTTTCAATTTTCAAATATGCTTATAAATAATTAAAATACGTTTAGCTAAATTAAATAACACTTCCAAATAATTATAAAATTTATAGTAACTAAATTACTTAAATTTCTCCTTAAAACGTTTGGTTCTAAATCTAATTAGTAAAATTTAAAAAAAAAAACAAAAAAAAAACAGAAAAATGTTCGTAAAAAAAAAAAGAACAGAAACAAAAAAAAAACAAAGAACTGGAGTTCCAGAGGATTGGAACACTAGTTGTTGTTCTTGTTAGAAGGTTGACCAGTCCAATAAGTTTTAACAGCAACAAGAATCTTCTCAGGATTAAACGGACCTTTCTCATGATCCATTATTTGAGTCTTCCATTTCATTCCCTTCACTATCTTCTCTACCTTAGTCAACATTTCCACATTATCTCTCAACACAACAGTTCCTTCTGGTCTCAAGATTCGATCCATCTCCAACAATATCAATGTCAAATCACACCTTCTAATATAAAATAAAAAAACATTTCATTAGTTAAGAGTATAATATTTATATAACCTATATAGTTTTTGAGTTTGAAATCCATATAACTTTTACCTGTTATCGTATAAACTGAACAATCCACCTGCATGGATCATATCATAAGTTCTTGGATACGTTGAGAATCCTTCACACCAATCTTGATACGTTCCTATCAATCCACGCTCGTAGATCACACCTAATGTTTGTTTCTCTGCGTCTACCGGGACAACGTTCATGACCCATGATGGATATTTCAGCATGGAAGCAGCGAATCCGCCGAGGTAAGCATTCATATCCATTATGTTTCTGAATCTTCCATGTGAAAGCTCAGGTATTATCTTCTTGTAATGTGCTATTCTATCTTTCCAAACTTCGTTGTCTTCTCTAAATTTCTCTGCGTTTATGTCTTGTATTGTTCCTCTTAGGATTCTTGGAGGAACCGCAAATGCTCGGTCTGGCCAATCCTCGAGCGCACCGCCTGCTGATTCATCTGGATTGCTTGTTTCAGGTAATGGTGTTAAGCAAGATTCTAAGTCTTTGTACCTAAAATAAAGAAAAACCAAGTTTTGATGACTCTTTCATATAAAAAGTTATAGAGTAGATATATGAAGGTGGGAATTATTACCAAGCGAAATCTGGAGGGGCTTTATCCAAATTACATATCGGAGGTGATTTATTATTTTCTTTGAGCTTCTTACACTCTATGTGATTGAGAGGTTTTTGCCAAATGGATAAGTCACCTTTTTCAGTAACTTTCTTCCAACAAAGACTCTTTGCTACTTCTTCTATTGAATCTTGTTCTTGTTTCAAATCTTCTTCTGTTCTTTCCCATCCTCTCCAGTACTGTTTCCAGTTAATCGGTGGACCTGAAAGGATCCAGTAACCGCCCGGTCTTAAAACCCGGTCAACCTCCATTAGGTACAAACCATCTACAAAAGAATTTTGGTTGTTGTTATGTTAAGTTACTTCCTCAGTTATGAACAGATAAAAAGAATCATTACCATTTTTAAACCAAGGGATCAAACAACGAGAGCAATGAGCAAGATCAAAAGCTCTAGCTGGGTAAGGAAGTCTTTTTGATCCCATAATCCCGATTATCGCAGGAACTCCGCGTTCTAAAGCAAACTGAACCTGAGCTTCATGAGTGTCTCTTGGAGCAAAAGAAACAGCCAAAATGTCTCTTTTCAAGAGGTAAGCACCAAAACTCGCAACCTAAATAAAATATTAGATTTGAGTTAACCTATGAACAAAGGATTAGAGTATACTCAAATTGTAAAAAAAAAAAAAACTTACACCACATCCAGTGTCAATAGCTGTTCTGATTCCACCATTAGTAAGAGGAATGAGCCTAGCAATGTCATCTATATAAGCATCAGCACCACGAGGAAACATAGTTCCACCACCAGGGAATCTAAACCGGTCGCCTTCAACTTGAATCCAGTTTTGGACTGCTTTTTCAACACTTAGTTCCTTGTGAGGAATGTTGTCATACCAAGCATAGTCTCTACTTTGTGGCCATTTGAATGGAATCTTGTAGTTTGGTGGTGGAGTAATCAAACAATAGAGAAGCTCATCTTTTGAAGGACAATGTCTTTCTCTATATTTCATCATGTCTCTATCGAATCTTCTTCCTCTTTGTCTATCTTCGCAAGGAGTGTACTCACTGAGAGATAAGTCACATGGTTCAAAGTACTTGATGGATTGGTTTGCTTCCTTGTGGTCAATCTGATTATGGCTTTTGAAATCTAATTCAGTTGAGTCTGAAGATGAAGAAGATGAAGAGGAAGAAGAAGGATTCGATTGAGTATCGCATCCCAATTTTGAGAAAGATGATGGGACGTTGTTGTTTTGCCATGCACCTAAAACGTAGAAGAGAATACAAAGTCCACTTACACCAAGAATCAAAGTTAGTTTCTTTCTTCTTGCTTCTGCTTGGTGATGATGACCAGTGTTCTCTTTCGCCATTCTTGAGTTAGAGATTGAGATTGAGACAGAAACAGAGAAGCAAAGGCAAAAATCAAATCCTTTGTAGATGTTGTAAAGATTACAAATTATGATTAAAGAAGAAGAAGGAGAAGGCCATAGTGGATCATTGTAAGATTATTGAACAAGAATGAAAAACAAAACAAAAAATAAGGTAAAAAAGGAGAGATTTGTGAATTGTCTCTATTCTTTAGCAGAAAAACAGAGCCAAGAACAGTTTAATTAGAGAGAAAATAGGAGTTTTGACCAAGAAACAACCTCACTTCCTCTATAGACTCCTTTAATCTCGTTTTACCATATATATATAAACAAATATGCATGTTGAATTAAATGAAAGTTTTATATTTGGAATATACATTTATGTAAGGGGAATCCAAATCTTGAAACAATCACGAGAATTTTCTAAGTTTCCATGTTTTGATTGATTGAAGAGAATAATAAATGGGCTACATTTTTCTAGATAAAATAATTGTCTGTCACATTAAAGAGGTGTTGATTAGTGATATTGTTACCTTTTTAAAACCTAGGTTTCATGGACTCTTCAAAAACTTGTGGAGACGACTATATAGAAAAGGAATGGAAGTATCCACAAAGTATGGAGTGTAATGTTTACCTTGAAGGCTAAGGCAATTGTTGGAGATTTTGAAGTAATATTGGATCTTTATATAGTCTATAGATCCAAACCCATCAAAACATATTCTCCATTCTCTGTGAGTCCACAAAGACTCTCTGCTTCTTCTGCTTCTTCTTAGAGACTAAACCACCACTTGGCGTTTAAAGCAAATGTTGTTGGAGAAAATCAAGGTAAAGATTCTAAATGAATATATTATATAAATTAGTTTCTTATTGGATATATACTTTAAGGTCTTATTAGGACTTGAGTATTTTGGTGTATCAACAAGCATACCTTGGTTACAGTTTATCATTACTGTCTTCTCTGAGTTTTTGTTTCTTTTCTCATTCTAAAGTTAAAAATCTTCATAAGCTTTTCTACTTATATCTTACAAGCTTACAGTGGAAACAATTTGATCTCCGACTATGATAACTTGGAACACTAAGGTGATATGATTGTTTTAAGATGTCACAAGGACAAACCAACATTATCACTATGTCCAACGCAGCAACAAAGAAGAAACCAGCTTGAAGAATATATAATAGATAAATTACTTTCATTCTCAATCAAATGGCATAAAACAGCCCAAGCATCTGACAAAATAAGAATCTAAAAAGAGTAAAGAAGATAGTCTTCAAAACTTCTACAAGAAAAGAGTAAATAAAAAGCCCAAAAATAAAAGATAATGAGTTTGCTTCATCAATGGTTCCAAAGGAAAAAACAAAACTACAAAATCCATAAGAAAGATGTAAACAAAAAAGCTACGAGAATATCACTGTTTTACCATATAAAATCTAATGTAGCATTTTCAATAGCTAACTTCATTCCTCAACTGCGATCTTGCCCTTCTCACTCACATAGATACCATCAAGAAACTTCCTAATATCCTTCTTCTTGACATGACATTTCTGCTCATAGATCAAAAACAGAGTATTAACAAAGGGAAAGCCAGCAACTTTACTATACAAAACATGACAACACAATCAAAACCCATTACATATTCTTACTTTCTAAGAACATTTTAAAGAAACCCATCTGAGAACATCACAAATATTTGACTTATTTACCACTCTTCCAATCTCAATGCAAAATTTCACAACATTTAAGGCAAAACGTCTGCAGCTTTACTATACAGAACAATTCATATAAGAAGTTCCAACACCATTACATACATTTCTCTTACATTCTAAGGACATTTTAGAAAACCCCATCTGAGAACATCACAAACATTGTACTTATTAACCACTATTTCGATCTGAACGCAAGATTTCATAACATTTAAGACAAAGTCCACATCTTGACAATACAAAACATGACAATGCAATCAAACCCATAACAAACAAGAAGATCCAACACCATTACATCCATTTCTCTTACTTTCTATACCATTTCAAAGATTCAACACCACTTATTAACCAATCTTTCGATCTCAATGCAAGATATCATAACATTAAAGCCAAAGTCTTAAGCTTTACAATACAAAACATGACAATGCCAATCAAAACCCATCACAAATAAGAAACCTAACTGATATATTTATCAATCTTCCTCTCTCAATGCAAGATTTTCACAACATTTAAAGACTAAGCAACAAGGGAATCAAAGAGTAAGAAGAGAGTACCTGATTGATCAAAGCACATGACCTTGAAACCAACTCAATATCATTTCCTTCAAGAACAATCTCATCTTTAACCTTCTCAGATCGAACAATCTTAACACCATCTAACATATCAACCTTCCTCACCTATTACAACCCCACACAAACATTAAACCACACTTAAAATTCCATCAAAAAGCAACGAAGTTAACCAAATCAAATAAATAAAAAACCTACCTTTTTCTCACCAAGGAAATTACGGATTTCAATAGACTTGTTGTTCCCAGAGATTGAAGCATTGATAGGGAAATGAGCATACACAAACCTCATCTTGTAAAGGAAACCTTGAGTAACACCAGCTATGAGATTGTCAACATGGCTTAGAGCAGTTCGAATTGAAGCACTAGTCTTACGAGAACCGAACCAAGAATCGATCTTGAGCTGACGTTTTCCAGTGACTTGGTCTTTGATTAACTGGAAATCGAGATTGAGATGTTTGAAGTCACGAATGAGTTTCCCGCGTGGACCTTCAACTTCAATAACCTTGGCGTTAACCTTAATGGCGACGCCGTCGGGAATGTCCATCGTCTCAGATGATAGAATCGTTTTCATTTTTTTCAGTCTCTGAAAGCGACGACGGCTTAAGGCTTGGGGGGTATTGGAGTTTTGAAACCCTAACGCATTTATATATATAGGTCGTCTCTAGGTTTTTTAAATCGGAGATGATTTGTCTTTTAAAAAATAATTTCGGTTTTTAATTTTAATTTTACGCACGAAAATATTAAAAGGGACGAATTAATTTTAAATATTTAATTTAAGTGAGATCTCTCAAATGTGGGTATTTCGATTTATGGTTTGTTTTTTTAGCTAAAACTGTATGTAATTTGGTTTAGTTTGATTCGGTTTTATTTAGTTTACAGTTTATTAGTTTTCTAAGAAAATAAAATCATATACAACAGACCCACTCTACATTTTTTTTTGTAATGTTAAATTTTATTGCAACAAAAAAGAATGTTTACTGTTACAACCATATGTGACTACTCTGAAAAGAATAATAGAATTAGATGAAAAAATAGAGTGGAACTGAGAAGAAGAGCTGGAAAAAAAACACTTTAGGTGCGGGCACTAACCCAAGCCATGAAAAGAACATCATACCGATGGACTCTTTGAGTGCGATAAAAAAAAAAAAAAAAAAACTCTACAATTTCATCTCTCACTAGTACTCACTATCGAGATAAGTCTTTATACACTATAAAACATTTTTTTGTTAATTTATTCATGCAGGGAAAACAAATATATTGAACATTCGACTTCTCTTTGATTTATTCTTTTAAAATTTAACCATAAAACATGTTATCCTTATGTTACATGAGACGACATGCATTGACGTTATCGTCATTAAACATATTACTAACTCTGTCATCTCCACGTGAACCTACGGGAATATTACCATGTTGTTCTGTACCATTGTAGCCATGTCTATAATAGTTATAGCTCTCTTTAAACTCTTTCGAAGGATCTACGAAATAGTTTTGAGTAGATGTGAAGTAAAGTGGAGGCTCAGGGTATGGCCAAAACTAGCTCTCTTCCCAGCTCGTCTAACGGTTTTGAGCACTTTGTTTCTGTCAACGTAACCCACCACTCTTACTCTTCCTAATTCTCTATCCACCTCCACTGAATCAACTCCTGTAAGTTTCAATCAAATTCAATACATCTAATCTTGTCTTTATTTTTTCTAATCTTGTCTTTAACAATAGCTGATTTTGTTACCTCGGAGCTTGGAGATTGCGTTCCTAACGATCCTGACGCAACCAGTGCAACACATTCTGACCTTGAGCTCAACCGTCTAGTAGTCCATGAGCCACGTATGTCAAACTCAAAAACATTAGTTTTCTTATGAGAAACTTTGGAAATATACCTATGGAGATTTAAAATAGTATTATTTATACGATGTTAGTATCAAAACTCAAAAGTATCAATGGACAATTATGGGCACATATAAGAAAGCTAGACGATTTGTGTAGGAATAGACATTTCAATCGAACATTTTAGCCAAATCACAAATTTTTATAAACCAATCGGGTTCCGCAAAAACGCTAATATCATACATTTGAAACCAAAAGCTAAAGTTGGTCAAACAAAGAATCAATCAAGAAAAACAAAAACCATAGACATTTAGAAACCGGCCTAGACAATTATATTGGGATGAAGATTCTGAACCAAATTATTATCATTCAAATTTATATAAACCCATATGTTCTACAATTAGTACTCAAATAGACCGGTAGTTACCCGCTTTTTTATTATATAAGATATATGTAAGATAGCTTATAATAAAAAATCATTATAATCTTAATTAAGAATTAAATTTATTTATGTGTGTATCGATTTGATTTGAAAAAAAAAAAACAAAAAAAAAAATCAAACCAAAGGATTCAAACGAAACCATAGTCATGGACTTATGCCTATGATTTCAGTTGCGGTAAAGGGACATTAATGGGCATGGATATTTAAAAAAAAAAACAAAAAATAATTAACCTGCAAAGAGAGTGGACGTTTCTTGGACATCCTGAAGTAGCTTATATATGTGGTGGTTCTTGGATTAGTAGATACATGACGACGTCGAAAGGAGAAAATTCTTTTAAAGATAGAGACAATGGACCCTAGACTTTTCACTATCAAGGAAGACATCTACGATGAAATATTTTAGAAAAGAACATAGACATATATATAGACACGATGGGAATATATACATAGATATATATATATATATATATATATATATATAGATGAAAACTTTGGAGAAAGGAGAAGTTGAGACACATTGTGACATGAGTAAACAAAAGACTAATTACTTAGTTACGGAAAGGAATATGTAGAATTTGAGATGATGATTGTTAGTTATGTAAGCAAAGTAAGCAGCTTTTTTTGTTGTCACATCTCGTGATTTTTCAGACACACGTCGACGCTTATTGCACACACTTGTTTTTTATTTCTTTGTTATTTGTTAAGTTCTTTTTGAGTTAGAGGCAGAGTTTGGCCTTATGACGAGGAAAAGTACATGTACACGTTCTCACATTCATAAGAAAACTATTAACTAATTTTGATACAATCAAAGAAAAATATGATATATATGTGTATATTTTGATATGCATGTCCCGAAGAATTGTTAGAGCATCCACATTGCTAAGAGATCATATAATCTCTCAAACAAAAACTATATTGACATTTTAGTACAAATTGATTATATAATTAAATTTTATTTCTTTTAAAGAATTGAACCAATAAATAATAGATATGTTGGATGAGGATTCTTATGAGTCTTTCAAAGTCTCTCATAAGACTTTTTTTAAGATAGATATATTGGATGAGGATTTTGTTTATCGTAAGACTCTTTTTAGAGACTACCACTAAAAATATTTTTAGATTGTTCTACTTGACGCAAATGCCAAAACGAAAGAAGAAAACTTTTACATGGAGAATATGTAACAACTAATCATGAAACAAAAAATAAGTAAGAAAATATCCTACGACATATTACTTTTTAATAGAGGTGGGCAAGAGCAATTTTGCGGAAACTAAAACAGAATTAGAATTTAAAAACAAAAAAATGATGATCAATATATTTTCTATTTAAAATTCTGGATGAGAACAAAATGGGACAGTAGAAGAAAAGAAAAATCACAAAACTAAAAATCAAGATAATCATGAAAAGGTAAAAAATCAAAACTTATTTGTCTATCAATCATAGTATATAAATTATTCAAAAACGAAATAAGTTTTTGAAAACATTTGTGTAATAGGACGATTTTCGAAAATAATAGAGAAAGAGACATGTTACTATTTACAATTGGTGAAATATGGTATTAATACTTTATCTCTAATATATGTCATTCTATTAGAAAAAAAAAGATGATTGTTGCAAAGATAATAATATAATTTTCTCTCTAGTCTCCACAAAAATTTATTGAAATTAAAGGAAAAGAAGAGATATTTTCTCTGCAAATATTTCTAGTGATTCAAAACCTTTTGATTTTATTTTCGTCATGGAATCCGAACTCAATAAGCTTGATTTGGCTTGGTTAAAAAAGTAGATTGTTGCAATGAGAATTTTATCCTCTCTCTAATAATCTTGCATCTCTTTCACCTCTTTGTATCTCTCTCATAATCTTGCATCTTTTTAGAAATGACTCTATAATTCTACCATCACTTAAAAAATGACACTAAACATAACATTTTTGTTAGTGTAAGAACTTTGTACAAGTTTTGTTTTTCGGAATAAATTTTACATTTTATTAAAAAAAGGGTCATATATTTAAATATAAAAAAGTACAAAACTAAAAATGTAAATAAATTAAACAAACATTTCAGAGTGAGGTTGAAAAGCTCGTCTTCTCTGTAAAATCCCTTCCCTTCTTCGTTTTATCCATAAATTTCGAATCCATAAGCTTCATAGATAAGAAACATGAAGCAGTGTGATTGTGCCTTATCTCCTTTCACCAAAGCTTCTTCTTCTTCTCCTTTACCTTTCGTTGCTTCTGAATCTGATCCTGAAGATTCCTTCTGGAGTGATTTCACATTAGATTTCTCATTTTTAACATCCGAAGACCACACGAATAGCCTCAGCAATGACCATGTTGATGCCACTATTTTTTCTAAAGGTAAATTTAGTTTTGAACTTGTTCTTACTATGGTGTTGTTTACAAGTTTCTTGGTTTTTAAAATTGTGGTTTTGGGCGTAATAATGAGAACTGAGAAATGGATCTTTTTGTTTTTGAAATCAGAGTTGGAGACAAAGAACAATCTTGAGTTTGATTTGAAGTGTGTGGATTCTCAGACTTCACCTTCATTAGCTTTGATTAGTGATTTTGATTCAAATGTTACCATAGGAGAAGAAAGATCCAAGCTTTTTGTACCAACAGCTTCAGTGGCTAAGAGTGTTGCTTTAGCTAATGATAAAGATGATATTGAGTTGGATTCTCCTTGCTGGAGAGGTAAAAATGTGGAATCAAGTATCAAGTCTTTGAATTTCAGGCGTTGTAGTGATGATCTTAATGGTCTTTATGGATTGAATCCTTTAGCACCTCAGTTTATACCATCCAATGTTAAGAAGAAGCTAGACTGGAATGGAAGAGAATTTGAACAAGCGTCTTTCAAAAAGTCTCTGTCTTTATCAGGAGAGTTCAGTATAACCGATACTTGTGGAGCTAGGATTGAGCAAGGTTCTGACCAAAGCACTAGAATTGGTTTCTTGATTCATGGTGCAAATGAAAGTTTGGGTTTGGTATCTCAAGATGGTGTTGGCAAGACTATGAGCATATTGAGTATTAGCAGCGAGTTACAAAAGTCTAAAAAGCTGGATCCTTTGGCACCTGTTTTTGTTCCTGAGAAGAATGGTGCAGTAGATAAAATGATAGCTATTGAGAAAAATGTTCACTCAACTTCTGCGTTAAGTTCTTCAGAGGATACATTGCTTAATTATGTAAAGGTTGAGACGCATTCTTCAGAGGTCGACTACAGTTTTAAGAATCGATACTCGAATAATATTCATGAACGGGGAGCAACATATTCATTTAACCCTCAGCTTGGATCTCAAGTTGAGATTTTTGAGAATACAAAAGTGGATATGTCCAGCAACAAGTCTCATGGTCGGAAGAAACTAAATCCTCTGGCTCCTCGGTTCTCACTAGAGTCACACCGGGCAGTGAGCTCATCTTCGAGAGCAGTGTGAAAGCTTTATCTGACTTTGACGATAGACAAGGCTGTTCCACATCATCATCATCTCCAAAAATGGATGTTAAGAAACTCCTTACAACAATACATGGACTGTCAGAGTTACTAGTACACGGTTCAGCAACTTTAGAGTCACCAAATGAACAAGATCTTGATCTCATCAATTGTACTGTGCAGAATCTCAACTCGTACATCAATAACAGAGTTCAAGAGCATACTGGGAACTATTCAAGCGCTATTATGCCTAAGGTATGTTCTTTTGACAACTCTAAGTAGGTTCTATACATTATAGGTGTGAATGAGTTCATCGGAAACTTCTACAACACATGAAACATAAACCTTTGCAGTTTATCTACACTATTCAGTTCCGAAGTTTCGTTTACCTTCCCTTAAAACATTCAACTAACTGTTTTGTTTTAACAATGTTTGCTTTCACCATATTTCTCTAAGATTCCAAATGTTCTCTATAGCGATCAATTAGAGACCATCAGCTACCAAAGGCGAAAAATAGGAGTGCCATTGTTGATGTTAAAAGGAAAGACAAGTACTCTGTGGTCTCAAAGGATTTGGTATCAGATACTCATTTTCAATTTAGTGTAAAAAGTCTTTATTTATGTACTTTCAGACATGTTATTTTGTGGATTTTCTCAATACTGTCGGTTTGTCGATGTTGCAGGTTATAAGGAATCATCAAACAGAAGAGCAAATCAACCCACAGGTGCTTTTTTATCAAAACTTATGGCTCAAGTCTAAAGCAGATAGGTCTTTGATGGAATATGAAACATTTCTTTCAAAAACAAGAACTTGAGCAATTACCTATGAGGTGACACCAAATCATTACAGTAATTGATTTACTCTTTCTATGAGGTCTTCTTGAACGTTCGCTTTTGATTTTGCAGGTCTTTGTATGGAGTTTAGGAGGCAATGTTACCGATCAAGAGAAGTTTTGCTAAGCAAGTGTGTTTGTAGAGTAGAGAATAGTATAGAGTGTTACCATCTCTATGTCTAATTCAATTTTGGTGTTGTTAAATCGCTTACTGATTAGATGTACAAACAATACTCGTCAATCATTCTTACTAAAGATATAAATGTCTCATATTATAGAATTGAAGCAACATTGTTTATGGCTGAGAGGAGAAACAAATAGCCTTAAAAAAGGAGAAACACAGACCAGGTTCGAGGATTAGAACTGAAGCAACAAAAAAGAACCATTGCGAATTTCTGCAACTCAACCTATGTAGTGAGTTCCATAATGGCAGAAACAATATCTCCATCGCTAGCTTTAAGAGCCTTAACAGCTTTGGGCCTTGAGACACCAGCTTGAGTCATCACAAGATCAATGTCCTTAGCTTCAACACCAGTCTCATCAACATCTTCATCTTCTTCCTCGTCTTGTGGAACCACAGTTGCTTCAGAAGCATCGTTGTTGGGAAGCATAGATGCAACATCAGGCATCTTGAACCTCTGAGCAGCTTGTGCTTGTAGCTGAGAGCTCATGTCATCAATCTTAGCCTCACCGAATATCACATAAGTGTCAGAGTTAGGACTCTTGAACACATCAGGCTTCGAGATAACAAACAACACCTAAAAGATACAAACTTTCAGAATCAAACAGACGTAATACAAAGGAAAAAATTGATTAGAAGATTGTTGTAGGAAGTTTCATACATTCTTTGATCTCTTGATTGTCACTCTGCTAACATCAGTGACAGGTTTCATTCCAAGTTTCAGCATTGCTTTACGGCTTTTCTTCTCGCTTCTACTTTGCTTTGAGCTCTCATTCTCACCAGCTCCTTCACACATAAACAACGACATAACAACAACATAAAAACTCGAATCTTTCACAAACGAGAAACACATTCAAGTTTCTGAATCAAATTCGTTCAATCAATAATCCATAAAATGATTCCGCAAACATTTCAAAATCACTCGAAGAACAGAATAAAGGCACAACAACAACAACATGAATACCCTAAAATCATAGCTCCATAGAAATCTGACACATAGCAAAAATAAATACTACAAAGCCTAATGAAACATAGCATCAGCAGCAATGTTGTTATATATTCGAGTCTTCAAAACAAATTGATACAATCACAAATCCACAAAATTCCTTATAGATTTCTAAAACACAACAATATGAAAAACCTCTAAGTTTGTGGTACATTGCAAAATCCAGAAAAGCCCAACTCAAATTCAGATAAATAGCATCTTTCACATTTATATGAAAACCCTAAAACTCCATAGAAATGTGATACATAGCAAAACCTAGAAAGCCTAATAAAACATGGTATCAGCAGCAACATTGTAACGAATAGATTCAATCACAAATCCACAAAATGATTCCTTACGGATTTCTAAATCACTCGTAAGAACAGAACAAACACAAAATACAGTCTAATCAAATCTAGAAAAGAGTAATAATATATATACCATCCACGTTGTCATCGTCTTCGTCGTCATCAACATCATCGTCTTCATCTCCATCTTTCACATCCTCAACAACAACATCGTTTTCCTTCTGCTCAACAACACACAAAAAAATCCACAAAATCGTCAAAACAACAACAAAATCGAATCGATTAAGAACCAAAAAAAAAAACAGAGAGAGTAAAAGGAAAACAAACCTGGAGCTTCATTTGCTCTTTGATGGCATCCATAAGCATCTCCTCATTAACTTCTTCAATAACTGGACCTGGCATCTTCTTCAACCTCTTCTTATCTTCTTCGGCAAAAAAAAAATGAAAACCCTTGGAACAGCGCAGCGAAACTAACCCTTTTTTTTTCAGTTGCAGTGGCGGTTAAATATAAAGAGGGCGTAAGTTAGTGATTGGGGCTTACCTATAGTGTAATGGGCCTAATACTAGCCTGTTTAAGTTTCAACATGCAGCCCATTGGATTAAATAATGTCAGCCCATATAATTCAGAGCAATTAGTCCTTTACTTTTTTTTTTAATTAATGTTAAATTATATTAAAGAAAAAAACAACGTTTGTTACAAATTAATGCATATTTTTTTTAATTTAATACAACTCAAAAATAGAATTTTTATCTTTGATTTTGTCTTGATGCAAACCACAGTTGAATACCGCTTGCATACTTCGAATCTCCATCCCTCCAGATTGTGTTTAACTGGTTTCGAATATTCATGTCTATCAGTTTCACAAGCTTCTCAGTCGGTGATAATTGTTCACCATGCCTTGGAATACATACCTTAAGATAAAAGCTTTTGTTTTGTCTAAGTTGTTGTCGGTAGTGAGCTTGAGGATCTCCCTCCAGTTTGCTGAAAACTTTTCATGGAGAAGCTCTCTTACAAGTTTGTCCCATACTTTCAATGAATAAGGGCACATAAAGAAAAGGTGTTCCCTTGTCTCCATTGGATTCTGACATAAGATGCAGCTCGTATCCGCATTTCGGTTCTAATTTATCATTCTTTCTCTTGTGGCGATTTTGTTCTTTACGGCATATGGCAAATGAAAAAATCTCAAGTCTCAACCCCCTTTATGGTTGTTTCCGTTTAGTCAAAATCTCAAGATTATGAGATGCTTATGCCATAGCAAAAAAATCATCATATACTGTTTGTTTTTTGTCCTCTTGGTGTAGGATCATTTTAATAAGAATAAGATGGTGATGAATCTTAAATACATAGGTAACAAAATCATTATATTTTCCCCCATTTTTGCAATGAGTCAGTCTTACATTTCTTTTAAACTCAGTTATGATATCTTGCTTCCAGATCTTACATAACATATATGATTCGGTCAATCACGACTTTGTGATCTGCAATCATTTGTCCTCTCCTTCAGCTTTAAGGGTTTTAAGGCTATGTTTGTCGACGATGACGAAAAAGAATCGAGAAAATAAGGTTCCCAAGACTACGACTTTCTGATTCATAACATGAGACTGATGATGTTCTTTGGGTTCTGTGCATAATTCAACCATACAAGTTACATCAAATCATAATGTATACTGCAAATCAAGTTTAATACTACGTGTTACTAGTCGAAGCCTATATATCTTTATTATCTTTTTATATATAGATTGAATGAGGTCAAGATCTATAGAATCCACACAAATCTATATAGTAGCTGGTATTTACAACTTAAAAAACAAAACAAAAACTCTTGAATTATACTCTTTTATTTATTATTAAGTGTTGTTTTAACTAATTTTACGTAAATTAAAAAAATAATTAAACATTCTGTTTTACCTTTTATTAATATATTTATAAATTTTTTTATTGGTTAATGCATTAAAATAGTAAGGATATAACTAGAATTCTTACTAAATATTTGTTTTAAAAATCTAAATCGACACTTAATCCTAAACAAAAAATTAAGTCTAAAGTATCACTTAATTATAAACGGAGGGAGTATACTTTAAGTTTTAATTGCTATTTACATATTAACATCTCAATGATCATATAAAAGGAAGAAATCCTTTTTCTAAAAAATGGGAAAAAAAAAGAAAACAGAAGGATTACAGCGCGTGGAAAAAAAGAAACAAAGTTGGAGCTTTAGATTCTACTGTTTCCTTATCTGATACTAATACGGCAAAGTTTGTTCTCTATATAAACAAACCTACTCTCTTATTTTCTCTTCACAAAAAAGTCCACAAAAGATTTTGAGTTTCTGCAAATCTTTTTCTCTTTGATTATAGAATCATGAATTTGTTGTTTAGTATGTTCGACTCGTTATACGCACAAATTATGAGGAGCAATGTTCCTACTTCTAATTCATCCTCTAATGGACCCTCTGCTTCTTTCTCTGGTGTTTAAGCCAAGGCGATGGAGAAGACAACAAAGAAAGTTTTGGTGAAGAAAGCACCGAGGTTTGCGCGCCGGAGCTTGATGGGCTTCATTGCTTTGAGACCATAATTACTTCTTCTTTTTCTTTTTTTTCCTTTAACTTTCCTTGTATTTAATCTTTTTGTGTCTCTCCAAAATTACATTGTAGAGTTTATAACAAAAAGATGGAAAAAGATTGAAGATAGAGTATTTAGTGGAACCAATATTACAACACGTGAGAAAACCAAATAGCTGGAGTATGCCAATGTGATTGATTAAGGCTGAATGAACTGGAACCATGTAAAAAGGAAGGATTGTCCCTGGCGAGAGATAGCTTATGAGCTTGGAGAGGTGGGACGATCCATGATTATCAACTTACTTCAGAGGGTAAGGCAAATATGCTTGACTATTGAAACTGCAGAGCGGGGAGAAGCAAGAATGGAGTCTCGCATTTCTCTATGCCCACAGCTCATAAACTAAAGTTTGGAGAATTAACTTGCATATGATATTAAGCTTTGTCGAATTTGAAGGTGACTTAACCCAATTGACAATGATATTGAGCTGATTTGGATGATTAAGTCTAACATGAACGAGTACTGAATTCCATACTTCTGAAGTGTACGAACAAGAGAAGAAGAGATGCTGAATGAACTCATTTGCTTGGCTGCACATGAGACATACACTTGGAACTTGGAGACCCCAGTTCCTGAGCCGATCTCTAGTGGGAAGCTTCTCTTTCATGACAAGCCAGAAAATGAAAACATGTTTCAGTATGGAGTGAGAAAACCAAGCCTCTTTATACCATGAAATAGAGGGCGGAGAAGCTGGCTGAAGTGATCTCCAAGTTTTAGAAGAACAGAATTGAGCTGCCGGTTCAGATATAAGATTTCTCCAAAGAAAATGATCCTCTAGATAGGATGAGGTATCCGGAGGCTGGGGTGGGAGGCAGTTGCGAAGAAGAAGTGTGATACAATATCTACCTCTAGGAAAAGACCAAGACCTATTTGTAACAGCTTGAGAGACAGTAGAGTTTCGAGCAATACATGTAACTCGCGCACCATTCGATCCTATTAGCTCAATAAGGGGGCCCAGATTCATCCAGTTGTCATGCCAGAACATAGCTGAAGCTCCATTACCTAGTTCACAAAACAGATAAGGCCGAGCTAGAGGTCTCAATTTGAGAATTTGTTTCCATATTCAGCTTCCAAAATTTGAAACCTCTTGATCCCAGAAAGTCCTACCACGCAAAAGCAATTTTTTAGCCCAGAAAACCCAGAGTGAACCTGCCTTGGTAAATAGAAGCCAAATAAGCTTCAAGCCAAAGACTTTATTCTAGTCTCTAGTCTTCGTAATCCTAAGCCGCCCACTTGCTTAGAGGTACATACAGAGTCCCAAGAAACTTTGGCTCCTTTAGCCGAGTTTGGAGCTCCACTCCAAAGAAATTCATTGCAAAGTTTCTCTAGTGCCACTAAGCACCTTTTAGGGAGAGGAAGGTAGCTAACCAGAAATTAATAATCCCGTAGATAACAGACTGAATAAGCTATAGCCGACCTGCGAACGAAATGTGACGCACAATCCAAGCTGACATCTAATTGGTGGTTTGATCTATTAGAGGTTGGTAGTCTTGTGCTTTGAGCTTGCACGGAAGCAGAGGCAAGCCAAGATACCAGAGAGGCAATGCACCTTGGATAAATCTAAACTTTGATGATAATTGTGAGTTTAAATGAGAGTTGTTACCATCAAGAAAAAGAGTAGTCTTTGCTGAATTAAGCTCCAGTCCAGAAGCAAAATAGAACTTCTTCAACACTCTAATAATTGCTTCAAGGGATCTCTGTGAGCCATCGAAAAAATCAATATGTCATCAGCAAAAGATAAATGAATAACCAAAGGATCAGAAGCTTGTGGATGGGGTGTGAAATGTTTTGCCCTGGCTGCCATGTCTAGATTCTTTGAGAGTATATCCATGGCAAGGTCAAACAGTGAAGAAGAGATTGGGTCTCCCTGTCTTAAACCTTTTTTCCCCGGGAAAAAACCCACCAGTTCACCATTTAGAGCGATGGAGAATGTAGGAGTGATGATACATTCTCGAATCTAGTTAATGAATGTCGAAAAGAGCTCAAAAGCACGCAATATGTTCAAAATAAAAGTCCAGTTAACATTATCGTAAGCCTTGATGATATCAACTTGTAAGCAATCGCGAGTTGTCAGTCCTATCTTGTTGAAATCGGTGACTAACTTAGTGCCCAATAACACATTCTCACAAAGAAATCTTCCCTCCACAAACCAATCTTGATTCTCTTGAACAGCTTGGGGAAGAAAGAGTTTCATCCGGGCAGCTAAGAGCCGAGCTATAACTTTATAAGTTGTATTACAACAAGAGATGGGGTTAAAATCTGAGAGTTTCTCAGCCCCTGTGATATGAGCATCCTAGAAGATGTAAAAAATTCTCACACTACTAATATAAGAGAGGATCCAACAATATCCCAAGCAGAGGTGAATAATTCAACAGAAAATCCATCAAGGCCAGGTGCTTTACTCCGAGGAGGAGAGAAAACCGTATTCCTTATTTCAGTGGCTGATGGAATTGAGAATAATTGAGCAGCGAGCATCAAAAGGGATGAATCCTTTGAATATGGTTAATTGACAACGGTCTGACCTCAAAATTAGAGCAACCGAGTAGATTGAAATAATAATCCTCAACAAGCATCTTAAGCTGAGTCGGATCACTTATCTTGTGATTAGTTGAAGTTCTAAGGTAATGAATTATATTCCGAGATAGATTTGCTTTTACTGACTTATGAAAGAACCTAGTATTGGTGTCCCCAACATCCAGCCAACGCACCCTTGACTTTAGACGAAAGAAGATCTCCTCTCTTCCAGACCAAGTGATCCAATCATCCCTAGCTACTCTTTCCTCGATAAACAGCTCTTAGGACGGAGCTGAGAGGACCAGTTTCTGAATATCCTCAAGATGACCAAAAGCTACCTTAGAACTGGACTGAATGTTAGAGAAGTTGGTTCGGTTCAGATCTTTAAAGCACAGTTTTGCAGCCTTGAGCTGAACATTAAAGGTGAGCATATTTGAATCAACAAGAATAATACTTGACCAAGCTTCACGAATCAACCTGAGATCATCCGGATGGGATGTGAAGAAGATAAAAAATTTTAATGGTGTTTTCCTTCTAGTGACAGTCCGAGTTAAAGAGATCAGAGCTGGTGAGTGATCAGAGCATCTTGGAGCATCAAATAGAACTGAAGAATCCGAAAATGCATCAAGCTAAGCTTCATTGACTAGAGAACGATCTAACTTCCTTGAGATGGGGTTATTCAGGTGTCGATGATTCCAAGTAAAGAAACACCCTCGAGCAGCAAGATCAATCAACTGACTTGAATCAACACACCATCTGAATTCATTAAGGCCTTGCAGGGAGAAAGCAGAGGGATACAAAGAATAAAGTTCCTGCATATTCAGAACTTCATTTAAATTACCTACCATCAACCAAGGAGAGGATGAAATGAGAATAGACGAAGCCAGCTCTGTGATAGTATCCCATAAGTGCCTCCTTTCAGATACAATATTTCAAGCATAGATGAAGGCAACGGTAAAAGACTGATTGGTTGCTAAGTTAAGTACTCCATACACAACTAGCTGATCAGTTTTCTTATAGAAAACAACTGAAAGAGCCGGGTTCCAGACGACTACTATTCTGCCATTAACCGCTTCAGCTGAATGGTTGTTGTCAAAGCTCCACCCTTGCAGACAACGATTCATAACTCCAGATAGATTTGGTAATTTCACTCGTGTTTCCAAAAAGCTACCAATAATTGGATTATTGGTAGAGATCCAACGAGATATAGCTCTCTGTTTATCACGGTCATTTAGACCTTTTACGTTCCAACAAAAAATCTTCATCATATTAACACAAAAAGTTTTGGGGGAGCGCTTTGGCTTCCAAAAGAGAGGAGCGATTTCCGGGGGTCACTTAAAATTAAAAACAAAACTATCAATATTATCATTTTCATTGCTTTATATATAATTTTTACAATATTATAAATGAATAGTTCCAATTCTTCAGTTAATTTTAAATAAAATAATTTCTAAATATTATTTTTAATTACTTTTAAAAATGATTTTCAATTTGTAAAGTAATGATAAAATATCAGCGCTGGCCCTGATTCTTTTTTTTTGACGGCATGTCGGTCCTGATTCCAATGATAAAAATTTTATTTTTAGCGAGTCTTCCAAATTTTCTTAATGAACATTGTCAAAAGATCTAACAATACTGAAGTTTTCGTTTTTTTTTGTTATATATTTGCTAAGAAAAATCCAAATTCTCTGTAGTTTTCTAATTAGAAAAATGGTTATGGATTCAAACTCTATAATTCTGCAATATTTAACTAACTATGTAGTTTTCTAAATTTATTATATGAAACTATTCAAATATATTTATAAATCAATCTAAAAACATAAAAAAATAATAGAAAAACCTAGTTTAATTATTTTATACTTGTGAAGTTGTTATCCAAACTGGTGATACTAAAATTTTACTTTACCGTAGATGATTAATTTTATTTAAATTTTGCACATTCTGCATATCTCCATGTACGTTTTCAGAACGGATCAAATAGCATAAATGCGGGATTGTTATAACCGTATTTGGCCCTATCCCAAATCTGTACCTAGATGATAACACCGACGTGTTGATGTGATGTAAAGTCACCTAATTTTATCGTTGACTCCAAAACCAGAACAAAGCAAAATCATAAATGCCATTTAATACTAAGTGTGAATCTATAATATTATAGTACAAGTGTACAACGTACAATAAGGGTCTCAACTATTATGAATGCTGACATTGCTCGGTTAACGTCATTTTGTTGACGTCATCTCTTCGTTAGCTTGACATCGTCTTTTATTCTAATGCGTCCAACTTATTCCATTCGTGATTTTTACCAAAAACCAACATCCGGACTACATTTACGCCACATATATTTGGTATCATGTATGTATCCTAATAATACATGTGAACTATTCTCTAATAAATTATCTAAACATCATTTTACCGGATTACCTTATTGAATCTCATTCGAAATCACACTTATTACCGAAATATTTATAAACACTAATCCATGAAAAAGTTAATTAAAAATTATTATAGTATAAAATTAGTAGATGATATATATATTTCATGTATTACCATCAATTACTTATTTATTCAAAGTTATATATATATATATATTATTAACTTTTAGTAATTTATGGTACATTGATCCTCACAAAAATAAACGTTACAACTGCCCAAAAAACAAAAAAGACAAACGTTACAATAATTTCTATATTCTTTTGTCTCATATATATTATTATTAACATGCAAACCCTGTTTAAAAAAAAAAAAACTTTAGCAATACATGATATACATAAAGATAAAGATTATAATAAAACCAAATGTTGGTGGTCTAGTGGTTTCTACTTGAGAAAGAATTGTCATGTTGGTATAGGCCAAACATGAAATTTTTTATTCAGAGAGAGGGTCTATTTGTAGACTGCACCTTTCCCAAAAGATTAGTCTAGCCCATTCATATGTATGAAATCTACTTCCAAGTTATAAAAAAAAATTTATAATGGAAAAAATAAATAAAATGATAAACATTACAATTTCTAAATAATTCCTCTATCACTTTTTATACATTATTATTAATGCAAAACCTGTTTTTTCCTTTATTTCTTTTTTATTTATACATTATATAGTTAAAATGAACGTTACAAATAGGAAACAAAGAGAAAAACAGAAAGATAAACGTTTACAATTTCTATACAACTAAAATCCTTAGATTAAAGATTACAATTTCTCTTTTTCCTTTTGACTAGTTGAATCCTATCCATAGATTTTTGGTCCCTAGGTCAAAAATGTCATCAGATTTTTTACTTAAAAAAGTTTAGAAGTGACACAAAATCAAATTCAGATTAGCTGACGTGGCAAGTATCGTGCGGTGTGCATGTGCGTATATAACACATCTAACACATTTAGGATACGTAACAACTAAAGATAACGTATCTCTATAGTACTCTCGCTATCTCTATCACTTCAGATTTCACACCAATCAATCATGGCAGCTTCTGCATTGTCCAAGCTCCTTGTATCCGACATCGCCTCCGCTGTTGATCATGTTCCTTCAAACTACATCCGACCAATCTCTGACCGTCCAAACCTGTCTGAAGTTGAAAGTGTCGGTGATTCTATCCCTCTAATCGATCTTCAGGAACTCCATGGACCCAATCGAGCTGACATTATCCATCAGTTTGCTCATGCTTGCTCCTCTTATGGCTTTTTTCAGGTAGATCCATGATTCTTTCATAGTTACTCTGTTTTATTGCAATTTACTTTGCTTTCAACCAATTTTACTATGATTTCTCGAATTATACACACTGCTTTTTTTCTTCATTTTACATTTTTTTTTTGCAAGACACTTTGTTTTCAATCAAATTTACTGTTTATTGAAAAATACACTCTGTATTTCTTTCTCAATTTTTTTTTTTAATAGTAGGGGACCTAAGGTTGGACAAAACAACCAAACCGAACCAAAGTTCACAAACCAAACTGAAATCAAACTAATAAATAATCCAAATGGTATAGAAATTTTTATACCAAATTTTTCAAACGCGAACCGAACCGTTTAACCAAAATTTACTAAAACTTTAATATATATTTAGTTATTAAATATAAGAAAGATACATTTATACTAAAATTTTGATAAGATTAATTTAAATAAGTTAGTTTATGTTTATTTTTGTTATAATTTTTTGTTCAAAACCGAACCGAACTAAACTCAAACCCGAACCGAATATTTTTTTACCGAGTAAAACATATTTTTAAAATCCAAAAACATCCGAAATCCGAACCAAACCAAACCGAATAACCAAACGCAATACACTCTGTTTTCACTGAATTTTAGTCTTTTTTATCACAAAAGACACTGTTTTATTCTATTACTGTTTCATGTTCCAGATCAAGAACCATGGAATACCAACAAAAACGATCGAGAGAATGATAACTATCGCAAGAGAGTTTTTCCACCAACCAGAGAGCGAAAGAGTGAAGCATTACTCTGCAGATACAAAAAAGACAACAAGACTCTCCACAAGTTTCAACGTTGGAACAGAGATAGTCTCTAACTGGAGAGACTACCTTCGACTCCATTGCTATCCTATCGAAGATTTCATTAACGAATGGCCCTCAAGTCCAATCTCTTTCAAAGAAACCACAGCTGACTACGCCACAAGTGTTAGAGCCTTGGTCTTGACACTTCTTGAAGCAATCTCAGAGAGCTTAGGCCTTGCGAAAGATCGTGTAAGCAATACATTAGGCAAGCATGGTCAACACATGGCCTTAAACTACTACCCACCATGTCCTCAACCTGAGTTAACTTTTGGACTTCCGGGACATAAAGATGGAAACTTGATCACTGTTCTTCTTCAAGATGAAGTCTCTGGTTTACAAGTGTTTAAAGATGGTAAATGGATCGCTGTTCATCCTGTTCCCAACACTTTTATTGTCAACATTGGTGATCAAATGCAGGTATCAGAGCCTCTCAAATATTATTTGACCATAAATTGTTTAAAAATTGTTTTTTTTTCCTTTTAAACAATTTTTTTTTCAAAGATACATTTTATGTAGTAAAATAGTTTTAATTTCTTATAAAATCATTTATACGTATATTTAAAAAAAATATAGGCCCTAATTGTATGTATATTTTTAATTTTTTTTTTTAAAATTATAGGGCCAAATATATATACTTTTATTTTTTTTAAATCGCAGCTTTGTTCGACGGCTCCACTAGCACGGCCGTGGCAGGTATTTAGGAGACAAACTAAAACTTTCCTTTGTTTTGTTCTTTCTCTTTGTGCTAAGTTTATGTGGTTGCTTCTCCTCTTAGGTTATAAGCAATGATAAATACAAGAGTGTTCTACACAGAGCTATTGTGAGCAGCGACAACGAGCGGATATCGATACCGACATTTTACTGTCCTTCTGAAGATGCTGTGGTTGGTCCAGCACAAGAGCTAATCAATGAGGAAGAAGAATGTCCTGCTGTTTACAGAAGCTTTACTTATGCTGAGTATTATGAGAAGTTTTGGGACAGAGGACTTGCAACTGATAGCTGTCTTGACTCGTTCAAAGCTTCCACCACCTAAGTTCTAAGATAGTGTGCTTAAGAATCAATCAGTCATGACTAGGCCGTTCGTTTGGAATCCGAATACCCATTTGTGTTACCATTTCAAGATCAATAGTTTCTTTAATTTCCTATGAATGTTAAAAATTCTGCTTTTACTAATAAAACAAACTGTTCTGGCATCATATTGAAATCATTGTGTTATATCTTTACGCAAACACATATTGTAGAAGATATTCTAAAACATGACTAAAAGGCTTATTCTACACTTCTCTTCATAAAAGTATAAAATCTGAAGATTTTTGTACCAAAAAATAATAATCGAACTATAATAATAAAAAAAGAATACATTTTTTCATTGGACTATTGCGCAACTCAAAGTCGAACATATTTTCATGGAAAACATAAAAAGTCGTCTAAAATATATTTTATGTTCTCGTCTCACTTGTAGATTTCTCGTTGGCGCTAGTGCTCTGCTGATGGCTCATGCTACTTTTGGGACTTATTAGATCTAGTGTTAATAAACCAAATGATAACACTTTTTTGGATTTTCTTCTCTTAAAAAAAAACAAATTGTTTCCACCACATTACGAAGAAAACACTTACTAATTATTTTAGTAATTGCATTTATATTTAACATTTATATTTAACATTTATATTATTCCTCGTGAGACTGATACTTTCTGTTTCTGACGTATATTCCATCTTAAGAGAAAGAAAAAGTACTCGAAGAATAACACTTTATTTGTTGAAAACTTTGATATTAGTGACAGTTAAACCTTGAATTTCATAAAGATACGAGTTTGGCATGACTAAAGTTACAATTATTGCGATTACAGTTATAATTTTTGTTTAACTTTAATCTGAACTTAATCATTTAATATATAGTTAAAATAGTTACGGTTCGATTATTTGATAATCATAATAAAGATTAATATATGTGACATTTTTATCAAAAAAAAATATTTAACGATATTTCAGCTAATACTGACACTATAATTGATTTTATGTATATTTTGTCCTATTTTTATAATGATTGCAGTTAAAATTTTAAGATTATATTACACGATTAATCAATAATTTTATACGGTTACAATTAATAATTTGTTTTAACTATAACTAAAATATTTTTACAGTTAACAGTTATGATTATTAACTATTTAATATGGTTAAGATCCAGTTATGGTTGAAAATAAAACGGTTATGGTTCAAAATCCGATTACGATTAAATTTTGATAATACTTACATGAGTAACCAAAAATCCTATATATATATATATTTCTTTTGAGAGGGCAGGGCACGAGAGAATGATGTATGGTCGGTCAGGGGCAGCTTTAGTTATGCCCCTCTAGATAAATTATTTTATGCCCTCCTCATTTTATTTTGGATACATATTTTTACTAAATAAAATTTTAGACATAAAAGATACAAGATACAAAACCCAATTTTTATAAGTTCATATCCATTTAATTAAATGATATAGAAGGTTTATTTGAAACTAAAACTAAAGGTTTTATTATATCTCACCAAAAAATCAATCATATTCTTTTCGTTCTTCTTCTCTTTAATTTCTCTAACAGTTTCTAAGCAAACTTTGATTATACCCACTATCATCAAATACAAGTTCTTCAATTAGTGTAATTGTCTTTTCTATTTTGAGATTTTGATTGAATTCTTCAATTTTAGGTTAATAATTTAATTTGATTTCTTTGCTTTAGATTTTGTGTTGTTTCCCACTTTTTTTTTCTATTTTAGAAATCGTATAGCTCTTATTGTATGAAATTTTATGTATTTCGTTCACAATCATAAATATATGTAATGTATAGTTATATACATTCTAAATTGTTTTGGGGAGTGTTTATCTCTTGAACAACTTGGAAAATTTTGAAAATTCTCATCTTATAGTGCAGACACAAAAGCATATTGCACATTTTTTGGTTTATAGACTTTCGAAGTTAGTCTTAACTTTTATCCGTTGCTAATGCAAGTGTTAAGAAGTGTTTTTGGTCAATAAAGGTAGTGAAGACAACATCACACAACCTAATTGGAGATCAGTTTCAGTGATTGTCTACTATGTTATGTTGAAAAGGTGTGTTGTTTGAGTCTGTTACTAATGAAAAAATGATAAAAAGATTCTCGTCTATAAATGAGTTTAGAGTACACTTATACGGTATTGTTGTTGTTTTTCAACTCTTTTACAATTTTAGTAAACTAAATTTTTTTTAATATATCTGCCCCTAGAAATTATATACTCCTAAAAAAACCCGTGTTACTTCGTATATTAAAAATTAGGCTATGGTGGATGTGGCCGAATCAGTCGGCATATCAGTACATTTTTTTTTTTGGCCGGCATATCAATACATTTTTTTTTTGGCCGGCATATCAATACATTTATATATTAGTTCCTTAATTTTGTGAATTTTATAGATTAAAGTACGATTCGCAAATCTTATATGGGCCTACGTGTCACGGGCAACAAGAGAATGACGTCACCATTAGACATTACACCTGCGTGATCACACCTTAACCCATAACCTCATTATACACTTTGTGTGTATATTATACCATATCTATCACCTTAGGTTTCATCTCTCGACATTACCAAATTACTCAATCATGGAAGCTTCTGCAACATACAAGCTTTTCGTTTCTGATTTTGCTTCCACCATTAGTCACATCCCTTCAAACTATATCCGACCTATCTCCGACCGTCCAAACTTGTCGGAGGTCAAGACTTCCGGCGATTCCATACCTCTAATCGATCTCCGAGAGCTCCACGGACCCAATCGATCCGAAATTGTTCATAAACTTGCTAATGCTTGTTCCACTTATGGCTTCTTTCAGGTAACTTTTACGTTTAGTTTTGCTCTGTTTCAAAATATACTCTGTTTTCATTGCAATATACAACTTTTACTCTGTTTTCACTCTGTTTCGTATGTTCTTGTTATGTTGTAGATCAAGAATCATGGAGTACCGGATACAACTGTAGATAATATGCTAACCGTCGCAAGAGAGTTTTTCCATCAACCGGAAAGCGAAAGAATCAAACTTTATTCAGCAGATTCAACAAAGACGACGAGACTTTCGACCAGTTTCAATGTCAACGCAGACAAAATCTTGAACTGGAGAGACTTCCTTAGACTTCATTGCTTTCCCGTCGAAGATTACATTCAAGAATGGCCTTCTAGTCCTGATTCTTTCAGAGAAATCTTAGCTGAATATGCCACGAGCGTAAGAGCCTTAATCTTGAGACTTCTTGAAGCCATCTCAGAGAGCTTAGGCCTTAAAAAAGACCATATAAGCAATATATTAGGCCAACACGCTCAACACATGGCCTTTAACTACTACCCGCCGTGTCCCGAGCCTGAGCTAACTTATGGACTTCCCGGACATAAAGACCCAACCGTAATCACTGTCCTTCTTCAAGACCAAGTCTCTGGTTTGCAAGTCTTTAAGGATGATAAATGGGTCTCTGTTAATCCAATTCCCAACACTTTTATAGTCAACATCGGTGACCAAATGCAGGTAAAGTGATAAAAACAAATTAAATTCCTCTGTTTTCTCACTTTCATATGCTAAATTATGTGGTTGTGTCTCTTTGTTTTAGGTCATAAGCAATGATAAATACAAAAGCGTGCTTCATAGAGCCGTAGTGAACACCGAGAAGGAGCGGTTATCGTTTCCAACATTCTATTTTCCTTCGACAGATGCAGTGATTGGTCCTGCAAATGAGCTAATCAATGAACAACAATCTCATGCTGTTTACAAAAGCTTTCCATTTGTTGAGTATTGGGACAAGTTTTGGGACAGATCACTCGCTACTGCGAGCTGTCTCGACGCCTTCAAAGCTTCAAAAACCTAAAGAGTCAGATTGAAATCAATCATTTTAAGCCGAAAGTTTCTTCAAAGGAAACATGGAATCAAGTGAGAGAGGTTGCTCAACCTGTCGACTGGTACAAGGGAGTGTGGTTTACTCATGCAACCCCGAGGTACTCGTTTATTGTATGGCTGGCGGTGCAAAACCGATTAACAACGGGTGAGAAAATGAGGGCTTGGAATGCAGGTGCTGATCCACGATGCATATTCTGTCAGGCCCCATTGGAGACGCGTGATCATATTTTTTTCTCATGTAGTTACTCGTCGCAAGTTTGGGACAGGCTAACTCGGAAACTATTCGGGCAAAGGTATACAACAAGGTTTAATGACATTCTACTTGTCTTATCTGATCATACTCTCAGCTCAACACTAAGGTTTGTGATGAGATATGTTTTTCAAGTTTCAATCCACACTATATGGAGAGAAAGAAATAGAAGAAGACATGGAGAAATCACGGTCCCTACAAGTACTATATTGAAAAATTTAGATCGCATTGTTCGTAACCGTCTCTCCTCACTTCAACCTCGACTAAGTGAAGGTGTACAAATTTGGTTTGCTACTAAAAGTTATGCCCTATTTGGTTTCACTCTTAAACTCTATTGATGTTCAAGTTAATTTTCGGTTCAGTATACTTTAAACTAAAGATGCATTCTATGTAACAAAGGTTTTTTGATGAAAATAATTTTACATTCATACAAAAAAAAGAAAAAAAAATCAATCATTTTTTTTTGAGAATACTAAGAGATTGTGGGCCGAATCCCATAATCTCCGCATATCGGAAATCACAACATCTAATTATAATTTCATCACAAACGTAACTCGAACCAGCGATCTTTAAGTTTCGCCCTAAGATCTTTACCAATTTTGAACTGGCTCTTTGGTTATTAACTTATTGCAGGTTGCAGAGAATTCAAAAACACTCTTTGTTCTTCTATCTATTTAATAAGGATGGTTCAAGATCAGTTTGTTTCTTATGAATGTTAGCAAAATGTTCTCTAAAAAGAAGACAAAACTTTCACCACTATCCTTTTCAAACTATACATAAATGTGCCGTATAATCTTGCTTCTAAAAAGTCTTTAAGTCAACGAGATTTGGACCCATTACAACAACCCTATTTATAAGTGGGTTGGCCGAAAATTTAAGAGGGTCCACATCGGAATCAGTGGAAGGAAGAGAGAGATGTTTTATAGAGAGAGCTGAATGAATGAAAAAAAAATTGCAAAAGCTTTTGGTAAGGACTTGTGGATGGTTGGTTCGGCTCATGTTGGGATCAGTCGTTCATCGAATTCAAATTTTATAGTACAAATTAAACCGAATTAATCAACACGCATTAAACTAATTTTACTTAAAATATATAGAAAATATATATTAACATACTAACTTTTTTAATACTATATATTTATTACTAATTAGTTATATATTTATTATAATTTTTATCCAAAACCTAACTAAACCGAAACTGAAAACGGATATCTAATATTTTATGTTTGGAACTTCAAAAACTAAAAAAAAAAAAAAATCCAAAAACTCAACCAAACTAAACCAAGGACTGAATTCCCATGCCTAAATCGTGGACTAAATTCATGTGAGTGAGCTTAACTGTAGAAATGGAGGCATAAAAAGTCAAATGTGGGTGCTCTGACTTTCTAGTTCTTGCGTTTCTTTATCTTTTAATTTTGTTTTGGTGTCTCTACCTTTTAATAATAATTATTTTTAATCTACATAATTCCAAGTGGAAATAGAATATAGGGTTTCACAAACGAGAATACACAAATCTGTTAACAAATTTTCTTTTTTAAGAGTTCATTCTTTTTCTTTTGTCATATGAATATTACCATTAATGAAGATCATAGTTCAGCTGAAAAAAGCAGATCATAACACCAACTATAACATATAGCAAAGAAAGCTTCAAAAAGGAACCCATGTACGACTTTCTTCATTCACAGTCATTATTATTCTGGGATATATTGGACTGAGTATTTGGAAAAATTGACAAATTATGTGTTATTAAAACATCAATTTTAAAATATCTTTTAAAATTCAGTGTTATTGGATTAATGATTTTAAATTTTAAACTCAAATCCACTGTTATTGAAAACATGATTAGAATCTGATTTAAAGGTTTCAAGTGAGATTTAAGGTGATTTATTAGTAAAAAATACAAAAAAACTAAAATCTCATGATTTTAGGTGAGATTTCAGAAAATTTAATAACAAAATTCATAATTCAACCAAATTTCACCAATCATCTCAAAACTAATTAAAACTCAAACCACTCCAAATATTCAACTCAATACACCCCCTCCCCCCCCAATTTATTTTATTTTGTTAAATTCAAAGTCATTATTTTGAATAAATCTTTCTTAGACCCTAATTAAGTTACCATCTGAATTCAACTATCCTTTTGGATCTTACTTTTGCTTCTGAGCTAATTGCATTGAATAAATCGCACTCTTTGGATCCGTAGGGTCTAGAATATAGTTGAGAACCTTGGATCCATATAGATATCGTCATCACCATCATCTTTGACTGCATTTGGATCAATTATTTCATCGTCGTTAATAATAAACCTTAACTAAGTCAAGCTTGTTTGAGGATCCCTCAAACTCAATTCCATCACATGATTTGTACAAGTAATCTACAGTAGCACTTGAATTACATTCAGCAACAGCATGATAATTCCTGAAACAAAGCAATGATAGTTTCAGTAATAGTTCCTCTTAAACAAAAAAAAAAAATTGACTAAAAACAGCAGATTATAATACTTACGTAAAAATGCGTCGCTGAAACGGATCCAATAATGACAACAAGTTTTTGGCCTAAGTAACAGATAAGATATCAACCACGAGAACAAAATGCTGTTAATTAAACTCATAGTCATAGAACACTAAATCTTTTTAGCAAATAGATTAATAGCCAGCCAATTTGAAACAATAGATCATCAGTAACGAATAGAGAAATTTAACTGTGTTTGCCGACGATGTCTAAAAAAAATCAACAAATTAGGGTTCTTAAGACTAAAATTAAGGTTCCTAGATTAGGAGTCTATGACCCTTGATTAGGCAGATAATTAATTAGAAAAATATATTTATAACCAGTAAAAGAAGATGGTACGACTCCTGTTTTTTTTTTTTCATAATAACTACTCATTATATTTTGTTAATTTTCATGTGAGAATACACACAAATCTATACTAGCTGGTATTTACAACTTTTATTTTTATTTTTTGAACTATATTTTAAGTTTTAAAATTTTATTAATTTATTATGTCTCATTGTAAGAAAAAAAAAAAAAAAAAGAAGGAATTCTTCCTTTTTTTTAGTGAATATCACAGTTCGTGGAATATCACACGCCCAGTCTCAACCGGAAAAGGAAAATTAACTACAAATGATGGAAAAAGGAAACAAAGTTAGAGCTTAGATTCTACAGTTTCCTTATCTGAGACTAATAAGGCAAAGTTTGTTCTCTATATAAACAAACTTATTCTCTTCTCTTCTCTTCACAAAAAAGTCCACAAAAGATTTTGAGTTTCTGCGAATCTCTATATCTTTGATTATAGGATAATGAATTCGTTGTTTAGTATGTTCGACTCGTTATGTGCACAAATTATGAGGAGCAATGTTCCTACTTCTAATTCATCCTCTAATGGACCCTCTGCTTCTTCCTCTGGTGTTCAAGCCAAGGCGATGGAGAAGAAAACAAAGAAGGTTTTGGTGAAGAAAGCACCGAGGTTTGCGCCGGAGCTTGATGGGCTTCATTGCTTTGAGACCATAATTACTTCATATTGACTATACCAAAACGGTTTATCTATCTTTTTTTTGTTTGGTATTCTTTTTGCTAGATATGTTGCTTTTAATTCATAACGAAATATATGTTTCTTAAATCCAAACAAGAGTGATTGATTAGATTGGTACACATTACTTTATCTGCTCCTAGTTTTCTTTTTTTTTTTTGTTCCTGACTTCATGTTGATTCATGATAATCATCTAAAACGTGAAACTAGTAGCTTACAAACTACTGTTATATAACAACCAAGTTTTGAAAATAGTTTGTTGAAAAGAGATTAGAAACTTTAATTCACAATTTTTACTAGGGCTGGGCAAATAAACCTTCAACACTGCAGAGACATAAAGGTTGAACCGCCACATCCCAAAACCAACTTACTCAAAGATTAAGCTTAAACAAAAAGGAAAGAAAAAGCTGTCCTCTTATGGTGCCGGCTATAACGTCGACGGCCACCAAAGAAACATCGACGCAATAAGAATAGAGGCGGCTATGGTTTTTAGGTTATGAGAGAGATGCAAAGATTGGGGCACATATCTTTCAAGTCTATAAATCACTGGGATGATTCATACTTTCACCTAATGTATTCGGTTAGAAAACTCATGCGAGATCATCAAGCCCAATGTATCAACCACCACTTGTATTCTTTATCACTTTTTTCGTTCTTGCGTTACATGTTTGACATATTTAATGAATGCTGTTTATATTTGGAAATTTGAGTTCGGACAGATAAATAGTTCGCGTTTCGTGGAATTTCTTGTCTAGAATTCTACTTTTTAAAAGCAAAGTTAAGTTAATATCTTCAGTTTTTGTCTAAATTATTTTCTACAAGTTTGGGATCGGTGAGAAAATATTTAGTTCATAAGTTTTTGTTTAAGTTTTTGCTTATGGGTCTTGTTCTTTGGGACATGCGTCAAAACTACATCTTCTGGCTGGTATCGGCGGATTTAATGTGGTGATGTAGCAATGGTATTCGGTAACAATCGCTGAAGGTTTTTTCGTTTTTAATCACTGATTTCCTATCTCTTTAGTCTTTGGTCAAGTTTTTTTTTTGGATTTCATGCTTTTTGGGTTTAGGTTTTAAGATATGATATTCCGTTTAAGGCTATGAATCGTTTATTTGCTCATATACTTAGATTTTTTGTCAATTCTAGTTGCCTATCCAGTTCAAATTTGTTCAATGGTGGCTTCACCGAAATGAACTCGGAACAAATTTGACAAAGACAAAAAAAAATATCTTCCAAAAGTTATGCCAATTTTCGTGAAGGCAGTCCAGTCTAGCAAGAAGATGAAGCAGCGGTAGAAGCAGACATAGAATTTTCCGTGAGATACCAGATCGATCGATTCAAGTCTGGATCGACCGATCCGACCCCAAACCGCCCATATCACAGAAAAAGAGAATTTCGGTTTCGTTCACTATATCAATTTTGTTTCGCCTTATTTCCACCAAGGACATGTTTTGACCTATATTATTGAGTTTTTAAGTCATTGTTTAGGCTACGCTTTATTTTCTTCAGATTTTTTTGGCTTTTGGAACCAGTAAGTTTTGGGAGACGAATCTCTGACTCTACATCTCTTAAAAAGATTTCTGAACCCTTTTTGGATTTCTATTGAATTGATCATGAGTTTTTCTTCATCTCCTTGTTGTATCTCTGTTTCTATGGCTGAGTAGTTTTCTAGTAAGGTTTAGGGTTTTCAAAGAGATTTATGAATAATTGAATCAGATATATATAGGGAATTATCTTTGGGTTCTTCATCTATTGTTGGAATTAAATTGATAACTTATTTCCTTATCTTAGGTTGTTTAACGCATCAAAATTGTTTGTTTAAATGTCTGAACATAGATGGGCAGATTGTCCTTACCCAACGAAAGCTGATGTTAAGGCAATCTGTGAACATATTGAACCTACTCGTTAATGCTTGTTTACAATTCTAAGTTCAAACGACAGTTTAGACACTTAGGTTGCTAGATAAAGTAATTGATACCACGACAGTGGATTAGTTATATATTCATGTTTGAGTTCGAGAAGGTGCTTATTTGTTCCATGAAAAGTTGTCTGATTCATGATCTCTGAATTTCCGAGAACAACCCTTGACCTAGCGCTTCGTTTAATTGATATTTACACAGTTTTATTTGTTTTTTTCGTTTAATTTACAACCAAAACTCATATTATTGTTTTAGCTTAATTTCATTCTAAAAGAATTGTAGTGTAATCTTGGTCCTTGCGGATTCGATCCCTAAATTGCTACAATATTTATTGTGTACTTGCAGTAGTTTTTATAGGGTTAAAACACTATGTATCAAGTTTTTGGCAGCGTTGCCGGAAATCAATTGCGTTACCTTCAGTTTTAAGATTAAAATTTAGTCTAAGATTTTTTTTTCTAATTTGTATTTTAACTTCTTTTCTTTTTTTTTCTTCTGATTATGGCTATGGATCACAATGACTTGTCACAAGAAGCAGATGTCACACTTGAAGCATGCATTCAGGATGAGCAATATGTGGAACCACCATTTGATGAGAGTGTGCTTACACGCGAACAAAGAGTGAAGTTGGATGAGCTTTGCATTGAAAAGCCAACATTGACAAGGAGTGATATAGTGGCTATGATCCGATTGAACCTCATGTCTCATCGAGCATACCTTGAAGGAAGGGAGCTCACATCCATGGAGATAATGGAAGCTCATGAACTTAAAGAGGTAATAATATTGGGTTCCACCAACCCAACTAGAAGGTACATGCGATTCAACCCTTGAAATTCATAATTTTGAGGATATTCACATGCCTTGCATTGAAGAAGTAACTTCTAGTTTATATACTCCCTTGTTCATTGATGAATCTATGATTTAATACATGTCTCAAAGTCTAGATACTCTAAGGGTAGAAAAACTTGATAGGTATTACCATGAAATATGTTTTGATGTTGAATATCTATGTGTTTTGAACAAACATGATCTCGAGTTTAAGTTTTCAACGCCTAAGGAATCTAGATCTCTTCTTGAATTTTTTTACCTAGGAGATGTGCTTGATATAGATGTGATCTTGAATGAGATTAAGAATCCTAAGGTTGAGATAGATTCTAGAAATGAGGATGTTGTGTTTTACATGATTGATGGTGATGAAGTTAACTATTTTTTGATGAATTCGTTTACTCAAGAAGTTGACTTTATCTTTCCATTAAATGCATTTAATCCTCTTGGGAATTCAATCATCAAAGAATATTTCAAGAGATATACTACATTTGTAGTAAACTTCATTGTTGAATGTTTTGTCTATATACCATGGGCAATTGTGCGTGATTTTGCATATATTGTTTATTGCGTTAATAAGAGAAGGACCAAAGGACAATTGGTCCATCTTTTGATTCTCATGATTAATACCTTTCAAACATCAATCAAGCTATAGACCTTAAACAAGCGCTTGAGGGAGGCAACCCATCAGTAAGTTTTCATTTCTTTTATTATTTTTTTTATTTTCTTTGACTTTTTTTTACCTTTCTCTTTGATTTATTTTTCACACCGAGATGGTGTGAAGTAAGTCTGGAAGAGGGTATTTGTTGTGTACTAACGTTATTTTCTTTGTTTTGTTTATTTTGAGTCATTTTGATATTTTTCTTGAGTCATTCAAAGTTGTTTTATTGAGTTAAAACTTTGTTGAAACTATGAGCTTTTCTTGGAACTAACCACTTTGATTTGTTACTTGAAGAACCATTGATACAGAAGATGACTACATATTTTTCTAAGTAGAACTCTGTGGGTGGATCAATCTAACCGAGAAAGTTTAGGTCTATAAGGGGTTTTGAAAGATCTAGCGTTGACTCCGCACCGAATGAACCTTAACTTGAAGACAAACATTAACAAGCAGGTTCAATATGTTCATGGATCACATGAGCATCAGCTTCTGTTGGCTAAGGACAATCTGCTCATCTATGTTCTTTCAGCCATTTAAATAAACATTTTTAATGCATTAAACAACCTAAGATCAGAAACTAAGTGATCAATTTAATTCCAGCAATAAGATCAACAATAGATGATGAACCCTAAGATAATTCTCTATCTATCTATGATTCATTGATTCATAAATCTCTTTGAAACCCTAAACCTAAGTAGGAAACTACTCAGCCATAGAAATAGAGAAAACACTAGGAGATGAAGAAAAACTCATGATCATAGAATAAGAAATCCAAAGGGGTTCAAAAATCTTCTCAATAGATGTAGAGTCAGAGATTCGTCTCCCAATTCTTACTAGTTCCAGAAGCCAAAAGTCTCAAGGAAAATAAAGCATCCCTCGAAATCTAGGTTTTTGAGGTATTTATACCCCACAAAATTAATTAAATAAATAAAAATAGAAAATAGAAAAATTTTAGAAAGAGGAAATAAGTGTTTTATTAGGCATCGTCAGCAGACTTGTCTGCAAACTTCAGAATATAATCAGCAGATTTCAACAGACTTGTCTCCAGAATTCAAAATATAGGTAGCAGACTTCAAAATACTTCCTTCTTCTTTGTTTTGGTTTAGTTCAAATCTGTCCAAAAATATCTAATTCCCCCACATCGCCTCAAAACATAAACAAAACACAAAAGAAGACCAAAATGACACAAAAGACAGACTTTGACTTAGAAAAATAATCAAAATGAATATCAAACATGGGAGAAAAGACACTAGAAAGCTGATATATCAGCACTACGATAATTATCTATATTTCTGACTAATAACGGTGGTCGGATATATTCCATCCATTTTCTGACGATTTTAAAAGTTGTCGGAAATTTTCGAAAAATAAAATTTGTTCAGAAAAACTGTCAGATATTTGTCGGAAAATTGAACAAAATTGGTCGGAACATCCTATGTAAAATTATACAAAATATATTCTAAACAATATTTTTAGCAAAAAAAATTAATAAATTTGGTGATACATAAGATATATATATATATAATCGTTATTATATATAAAACATTTCATGTCATTTGACTCATTTCTATCTACGGTAATCATTCGTAAATAATGTAGTTTTTTTGAAAGTTAAAATGGTCCAAAAATGTCGATATCAAACAGTAAAAAGGTAAAAATCAAATCAAATTTACTTTAATTTCTTTTAGCAAATAAGTATTAGTATAAATGGTACTTTTGCAAGTGCTCCTAATAAATAGCCTACAAAACAGAGGTCTGCTCTGTTTCTTTTATCATTGATCAATTCCTAGCTGAACTACAATGCAATTAGCAACAAAGAACATTCGTCACTTCAACAGCTGCGCTAGCTTGCCTACTGCTAGAGTTTACAAGAGTTCATAGTTCTAATCTTAACTGTTAAACACAACCTGCAGCTATAGGTTACTTCCATGGATGAGTTCTTCCTGATAAACCTTAGAAACAAAACCCCAGAAATCTTAATCGATCAGGAACGATTTCAAATCCTTGAGGATCGAGAATCGCTGAAAAAGAAGGAAGATTGTATGAAAATATGTAGAAACTCGAAAGTTCAAGAAATCTACCTAATGGAAAAAACTTGAAAAAAGGGACTTGGAGAAAATTTGGGGAAAAGAATAAAAAGTAGAAAGTTCACCATTATTAATCAACGTTACATAAAGTTAAACAGTTTTGATACTTACAACTTGTAAGTTACAAATATATAGTACAAGTACAATTTTTAGGAATGGTTAGTTCTTTTTTAGGTTCAATTTTCATCGTAGTAGTTCTGCAGAATTTGAGTTCTCACAGACAAAGGAATGGTGACATTATGCACAGAGTCAGTCCAAGTCAAGCTTCCAAAGTAGTAACCTATATTGATTTTGTGTGTCGTCGATACTTTGACTGTAAAAGAAACCTTTTTGGTGGTAGAGCTGAACATTAGAGTCTCTGGCGTCACGGTAACTTGAATGCCCAATGGGGGCTCGACCACTACTTTATAGACCGAGTCGAGTGGTCCAACATTAGTAAGGGTTCTAGTGAGAGTAACTTCTTCTTTAAGGTCTGGGATTGTGATGGAAGGTAAGTTGAAGTCAAGAACAGATGGTTTGGGACTTGAACAGACGGTTCCTTTACCGACAAGCTGAGAGATTAATGTCTCATTGTAACCAACAGAGCACATGTAGAAAACATAGTCTTCAAGTCCCAAGTCATATACAAGACCAGGTTGTGCAGCTCTCTCTGGATTTACAAGACCTCCACCATAGTCAAACGGATCAGCTAACTTCCGAGGTGAGCCTTCTGCAAAAATCTGCTCTCCAAATGGATCTGTTCTCCAAGCTGCAGAAAGTAAATACACTTATCAAGATCAGTATGTTCTTATTTTTTCTATTTTTTTCTTTCTAGCATTGGATAAAGAAGGTAAGAACCTGTAGTGACAATGGCGGATTTAATGGCAGCAGGAGACCAATCACGGTGCAGAGCTTTGAGAAGTGCAACAACTCCTGAAATAACAGGAGCAGCCATTGATGTTCCAGAAAGCATAACAAATCCTCGGTCGTTGAAAGTGGAGTTAGTACTTGTTGCCGCTAATATACTCACTCCCGGTGCTGCTATATCCGGCTGCATTGCGATATTCATATGATTAAAAACATCTTGAGACAAACGAGAACAAGCAAAGGAAGGATCCTGACATACTTTGAGTATCGCAGGCGCAATCGAATTAGGTCCTCTTGATGAAAAATCTGCCACCTTTGTACCCACTGGTTGTCCAACAAGTGTTCTAGATGGTTTTATCTTCACAACAGGTGATCTGCAAACCACAAGTCCAACAAAATAAAGCCTCATCAGATATCTTCATAACGAGTGTTGATAATCTTTTGTCACAGTTCATATTTTCATACTCTGTGGAACGTATGTAGAAAAGTATATTTGTCCTCAGCTCGTAATCAACAGCAACACAAGGGAAACCATCTAAACATGGTAAGAGATTGTCGCCCGGGTTTCTTGCGACAATTACGCCAAGACCACCGGCTCTCTTCACATAAGACACAGCCCTTGATACTGTGCTGTAACGTGTTGATGTTGTGAAGCATAACACAACTTTCCCCGCCATTGTAAGATTAGAATTGAAGAATAGAGACTCACAGGTACTGCAAAGAGTATGATGTCAGAGAATCAATATTATTCCCCGCCATATAGAAAGATTTGATGCTAATGAGAAACTAGAGATTTGATCTTACCCTGAAAAGCTTTCGTTACTGTTCCCTGGATTCTCTGGATAAACCAAGCTAGTGAAGCCAAGTTCTGGACCTGTGTACATTGCTTGACCCTGTAGTATAATGGCCAAACTCATCAAACATAACGTTGTGAAAACATCTAATCTGAGTAGAATCACATATATATTGTTGTTACCAAGATTGCTTTATTGTTCCCAAGTGTAATAGGTGTGGGAAAAGACCGGTCTAAAGTAGTTGCAGCCACCGTCAAAATCCAAGGAGCCAAGTTTCCAACAGTCTGAGCTGCTGGTCCAGAGTTACCACCTGAACAAACAACTGTGATACCCTTTACAACAGCATGGAATGCGCCTGTAGCTATCCCATTGCGAACATCGATTTCTGGGAAGAAAGGAATTCCAGAGCCGATAGAAAGGGACAAAACATTAACACCATCATGAATAGCTTCATCCATAGCTTTCAAGAGATCAGCGGATGAACAAGTAGTTATCTCTAAATCATCTAGATACCAACAAGCTTTGTACATTGCTATACGAGCACGTAGTGCTCCACCTCTCACAGTCCCCTCCGGCTAAGCCCTTGTAGCTTATGTTAGGCAAGGGCGAACCACC
The DNA here is from genome assembly GCA_028015245.1 of Cardamine occulta. Lineage (NCBI taxonomy): Eukaryota > Viridiplantae > Streptophyta > Magnoliopsida > Brassicales > Brassicaceae > Cardamine > Cardamine occulta. The sequence goes on from CM051391.1 coordinate 10,305,242, forward strand.
TGCTATGGTGGAGACATGCGTGCCATGACCATTAAGGTCTCTAGGGGAAATGAAATCTAGTGATTCCGTGGAATTGAAGCTTTCGTTATCCGCTAAAAACCCATTGATGAAATACTTGGCTCCTATGAGCTTTTTGTTGCAATGAGAGGAGTTGAACATCTCTCCTGATTCACAGCTTCCTTTCCAGTAGCTTGGCACTGGTCCAATACCCTTGTCGTTAAAGACTTCAGATTCTGGCCAAACACCTGCAACCTCAGAAAATATTTAATATTGATTGAGAAATCAAAACCAACAACAGATTATAAATCATTGTACAGTGTAGCAAGAAAAATATGTACAAATGGACGACACTCAAACCTGTATCTACAATGCCAATGATAACTTCTTCACCCATATTAGTGTCATTTAGAAGATTTTTCGGATTGGCGGCGGAAAGGCCTAAGTAGTCCCAAGTCCGAGTTGTTGCCAGTTCGTAGAAAGTATCCGGCGTGATGTGAACAACTTCAGGTAAATCTGTTGCCAAAGAATATTAGCAATGACAAAAAAAAAACTCATATAGGTTTGCTGAGAAAAATTAAGGTCTCATGTAAATATACGAGAATTTAAACTATGTACCTGCTATCTTCTTGGCTTGGGACTTGGTAAGCTTAGCCGCAAAACCTGAGAAGCCATGTCGGTAACTGTACACCATTGAATCATGAGCATCCTCTTTACTGTAACATGGAACAAACAAAAGAATTGTAATAACATTTTGAGACATTATTATACTTGAGAAATAGAAAACTAAATTACATACCTTCCAAGAAGTGACCACAACATCTGATGATGAGATTTTGTGACAAATTCTGGATCATCATGCTGCTTCTCACCCAAATACACTATATGAACCTATTGAAACAGAACCAACTGTGTTAGTTTTTTATGTTGTTGGTTAAAGAATGAGCTTATATAAAAGTTGAGTACCTTGCTCTCAGCTCTGGCTCGTGCCACGAAAGTAATCTGATCATTAAGAATTGTTACTAGACTTAGCACCACAAAAATTGAGATCCTATAATGATTCATCCCAAGCAAAAAGGGGTTTTCTATTTTTCAATCTCAAACCACAAAGAGAGAGATGTAATAATTTACTTAAAGATTAATATTGAGGAAGCTTAAGCATTTATATAGATGTCTACTCAAGATGAGTTTGACCAAGAACGTTTCCATTTATTGGAATTGTTCTAACTTTTGTGCTTTTTTGAATCTCCTAATCTACATCATAGTCAGAAATCAAAAGTCAGAACGACAAAGCTATAGTTTAAAGCCCACACACAGTATACCAAAGAATATATCAAGCTATTTGGCTTAGTCAACTAAAGTATAATTTATTGCAAAAGATTAAGCAACCAAGAGGGAATTTTTGAGATTTGATGACACGCATCTTATATAAGTAATGATAAATATATAAAACCTGATGTGTGACCAAAGAAACAAAAAAACGCGTTATGAAAAAGACAAGTTCTGTATGCTAATTTCAGAGCTTTTACTTGGTATGCTCCATCCTTTACAAAAATCAGAAAAAGTCTCTGATTTTGGAAACATTGTGTTTTGTAAGAAAGACAACAAAAATATTTTGTCAAATTTGATTTCAGAACAGACCCTCTGAGTTTTTTTGCCATCTTGGTAACAAAGATGAGTTTCTTGATTTGAGAATAATGCAGCAAATTTCGTGCTTTCTCCATTTTGAGTTAATGCAACAATCTCATAACAATATTGGACATGTCAAGTATATGAAAAAATTAAAATTTAATAAATTTTACAGCTTTTAGCCACATAAAACAGTTTTACAGCTTGACCTGCTCATTTTTTCTCTGGTCAATTTTCTAACTTTTAGCCAGATGTCAGATGTCTCGGCTGATTTCTGAAGACAAAGTAAAGAACAAAAGATTGAGCCCAAGAAAATGCTCAGATCAAGCTGTAAAACTGTTTTATCTGGACAACGCTTCTCACAAAATACGCAAATTGGCCTAGACATGTGATGATTATTGAGCAGAACTTTTGCCTTGCCCAATGCAGTGCTTATATGTGAACCAGGCTTCATGTAGAAGTCCCGCCCAAGCAGACATTCAATGTGCAGGGCGACACAGCAATACTCATCACACATATAAAGCCCCTTCTTGGGATTTATTTTTCCCTCGCAAACTTCGCACCAATACGTCATGGTACTTGTCTCCTTCCCATAACAAAGAGCAAGCACATGCTTATCATGCTTATACCTCACCTTTTGAGGTAAAGTAGCACATCCGAAACACAAAGCAAAGTCACACTCAAGGCAATTAAATGTTTCATTTGTGCTTCGTTTTTGTGTCTTGTTGCAAACAGAACAAAGTCTTAGCTCTTCTTCTGGCTTGGATGTTAGGAATAAAGGATGAATATGACTTTCATGGACTAATGGCTCAGAAATCATGGCGCATTGCACGTTTAGCTTGAAATTACATCCTTCTTTACTGCAGTTATAGAAGAAACCAGCTGTGCACAACCAAGGACAGGCTGAACATTTAATCCCAGGCTCCACAACATTTTTATCTTCTAGAGTGAGCAGATGTGGATGTATCAGGTGATGTATTTTGGGAGAAAGATTTGCACATTTTTCGTGGAGAATGAAATCACATTGCATACAGGAGTAGAAATTACCAAAATAGATTGGTGTGATGCATGCTTAACACTCCCTATGCTCATCGTATTCCCTGTCCGTCTTCTCATCAAGTTTCAAATGATGATGTTGATGACTGAAATGCTCTATGATTCCATCGCTTATCCTCACAAATGGCTCAATATCTTCAATGTCTTCTTCTTCTTCTGACTCTCCCTCAAGTTCTTTACCATCCCACACATTTCTTTGTGTAGCACATCTTGAATGTGCCACATACGAACAACCATCCTTGATGCAAGAATAACCTCCATAGTCATTATGGATCTTTCTCCGACAAATACCACAAAACCAATCTCCTTGGTCAAAAGAAGAGGTAAAAGAGATACGATGTTGATGGCGAGATATCCTTACGACATATGGTAAGTTAATACACTTTTGATGGACCACAAAATCACAAGGAGGACACATATATATAAGAGAGCTTTCATCAGCCAATGCGCAGAGGTTGCAAGTTAAGAAAGCTTGTCTTGGAAACGGAACAAGAGAATGCTCATGCCACTTTGGATGGTCTATAGATAAGACTACTGGTTTCTTTGCACAATCCACATTCATAGCAAAATCGCAAGGCAAGCAATAATAAAATACCTCTAAGAGATCTTCATCACAACAATAGCATTCCCTGGTTCTGTTACCATTCCTCAAGACAAGTTGGAGAGAATGTTTTCGATGGAGATAGTGTTTGATTTCAACTGGAACCTTTTTATACTCTCCATGGTTCTTACCAAAGCAACCTTTGCAGTAAAAATGTTTTGCGTCTTCTCCTTTAAACTTAACGTTCACCCAGTTTCCAGGAAGACACTCCCACTTGCCATAGTGACTTCTTGTTCTTGGGACTTCTTCACTGACATTAAATTTTCCATTTTCCAATGTTACTTGTAGTTGAGGGCATAAGGAAACAAAGTTTTCCGACTTTGATTTCATCGAGATGACGAGGGAGAATATTTGATAGATGAGAGATAAAAGCTCTGGCTCTGGCTCGATAGCCAAGATTTCTTCAATAGTATCTTCAAGATCAATATTCTTCAAATTCCAATTTGAATCCATAGAATTAGCAAGAGAGATATCTTGAGAGAGATTTTTTGAGAGTGATATGAATTCTTGTACTGGCGTTGGCTGGGAATCCAAATCTATAGAGTACACGAAAGAGATTATTTGAGTAATCATTAAGAAGAGATTTTGAAGTGGTTTTGGATGTGAATCTATAGGGTAGAAGATGGAGATTGCTAGAGTAATGAGTGACATGAACTCAGACTCCGGCTTTGGCTCTGAATTCAAATCTATTGACCTGACCAGAGAGATTATCTGAACGATGAGTGAAAAGATCTTTGAATCAAAATCCTGATCTGGAAATAGTAGTTCAGTGATGAGTGAAATGAGCTCAGACTCAGAATCCATTGAGATACCGAGAAAGAATATCAGAGTGATGAGTGAACTGAGATTTTTTCTTTTGTTTTTTCGTCAATTTTGATGGGGACATGAACGATTATCCACATGTTGGCCTTTTTATTCCTTATCTAATCAAGATTGATGGTGACGACAGGACAATAAAATAAAATAAAATGTAGATATCAGAATTTTATTCTCCTTACCGATATTAAATTTTTTTATAAAAGTTTACATTTAATCTGATTATTTAGTTAAATTGTATAACTAAACCAAATATAGTAAATATTTTAACTTATATAAAGTTGAAATATTATAAATATTTAATTTAAATATAAAAAAATTAAAAAATTATAAGTATTTCAGTTTTGATCAAAAATTTAAAATATTACAAATTTGAAAATATTTTCAATTGATAAAAACATTTAAATAATGTTAAGTTGAAAGATTTTTAATCAAAAATTTAAAATACTGTAAATAATAATATCAACTAAAATCATTCATAGTCATAATAGTATTGGATATTATAAAAAAAACATTATAAGGTGTATCAGAGCCGGTCGATATTCAATGACTTTAGCCTTTTTTAGTTAAAGTTTACATATATAGTAAAATAGTTCGATACATACAATACAAGCACATACAACATAAGTACTAATGTACAAGTGAGTCGTTAAAAAGAAGTATTAGCTTAAAGTTAGTTTCTTTTTCAATTCTCATCGTAGTAATTTTGCAGAATTTGCGTTCTAACGGACACCGGAATGGTAACGTTATGCACAGAGTCGCTCCAAGTCAAGCTTCCAAAGTAGTAACCTGTATTGATTTTGTGTGTGGTAGAGATTTTGACTGTAAAATAGACCTTTTTTGCTGAAGAGTTGAATACTAGTGTCTCTGGCGTCACACTCACTTGAAAACCAAACGGTGGCTCGACTGCTACTTTATAGACCGAATCAAGTGGTCCAACGTTAGTAACGGTTCTAGTGAGAGTGACTTCTTCTTTAAGGTTTGGTATTGTGATGGAAGGCAAGTTGAAATCAAGAACAGATGGTTTCGGATTCGAACAGACTGTTCCATTACCGACAAGCTGAGATATTGATGTCTTGTTGTAACCAACCGAGCACATGTAGAGAACATAATCTTCGAGTCCCAAGTCATATACAAGACCAGGTTCTGCAGCTTTCTCTGGATTCACAAGGCCTCCACCATAGTCGAACGGATTAGCTAGCTTCCGAGGTGACCCTTCTGCAAAAATCTGCTCTCCAAATGGATCTGTTCTCCAAGCTGCAGAGGGTATATACGCTTATCGAGATCAGTATTTTCTATCTTTTTCTCTAGCGTTGGATAAAGAAGGTAAGAACCTGTAGTGACAATGGCTGATTTAATAGCAGCAGGAGACCAATCAGGGTGCAGAGCTTTGAGAAGTGCAACAACTCCTGAAATTGCTGGAGTCGCCATTGATGTTCCTGACAGCATAATGAATCCTCGGTCGTTGAAAGTCGAATTGGTGGTTGTAGCCGCCAATATGCTCACTCCCGGTGCTGCTATATCCGGCTGCATTACCATATTAGTAGATAATTTTATGTGTTTGAAAGAAAAAAAGAAAATGTAAGGATTCTGGCATACTTTAAGGATTGCAGCTGCAACCGAATTAGGCCCTCTAGATGAGAAAGTTGCCACCTTTGTACCCACTGGTTGTCCGATGAGTGTTCTCGAAGGTTGTATCTTCACAACGGGCGATCTGCAAACCATAAGTCCGGTGAAAATTAGTTTGAGAAACAACAAAATGTTTTGCAATAAGTGGTGAAGATATATTTCCATACCCATTGGACCGTATATAGAGAAGTATATCAGTTCCGAGCTCCCAGTCAACAGCAACACAAGGGAAATCATCAAGGCATGGTCGGATAGTGTAGCCTGGGTGTCTTGCGATGATTACGCCAAGACCACCGGCTCTTTTCACATAACGCGAAGCCCTTGATACAGCACCACTGTAAGGTGATGTTGTGAAACATAACACAACTTTCCCAGCCATTGTAAGATTAGAATTGAATAAGAGTTCCTCACAAGTACTGCATTACAAGAACCAGAGGGACATCAGAGAATGGATCCTTTTCATAGATTTTGTGAAGACTAAAAAAACTGAAAAATTTAACATTACCCAGAAAAACTTTCGTTGCTATTCCCTGGGTTCTCTGGGTAAACCAAGCTAGTGAAGCCAAGTTCTGGACCTGTGTACATTGCTTGACCCTGCAAAATAATGGTCAAACTCACAATAAGACACAAATCATCAGAAAATTGCAGAGTAAATGTTTTGAAAACATTAATTCTCTGATGTCCCTCTGGTTGTTACCAATATGGTTTTATTGTTCCCAAGTGTAAGAGGCGTAGCAAAGGACCGGTCTAGAGTAGTTGCAGCGACAGTTATGATCCAAGGAGCCGTGTTTGTCACGGTCTGAACCTCTGGGCCAGAGTTACCACCAGCACAAACAACTACGATGCCTTTTAAGACGGCATGGAATGCTCCAGTAGTTATTCCATCGCGAATGTCGGTTTCGCCATATAGAGGAACGTCAGAGCCTAGAGAGAGAGATAGAACATCAACGCCATCATGCATAGCTTCATCCATAGCTTTCAAGATATCAGCGGATGAACAAGTTGTTATGTCTAAATCATCCAGATACCAACAAGCTTTGTACATTGCTATATGAGCACGTGGTGCGCCACCTCTCACAGTCCCTCCAGCTAGCCCCTTGTAGCTTATGTTTGGCACGTATGAACCGCCCGCGATTGTGGAAACATGTGTTCCATGACCATTAAAGCCTCTAGGGGAAATGAAATCGAGTGATTCTGTGGAGTTGAAGCTATCGTTTTCCGCTAAAAAACCATTGATGAAATATTTTGCTCCTATGAGCTTTTTGTTACAGTTAGAGGAGTTGAAATTCTCTCCTGATTCACATCCTCCTTTCCAGTGGCTTGGTACCGGCCCAATCCCATTGTCGTTAAATACTTCAGATTCAGGCCATACTCCTGCAACCACATACAACATTTTAGTCATAGTGACGCTAATACAGAGGAATTAAAAGCAACAAGAGAGTCAGATCAATCTATACTGTAATGAGCAGAGTGAAAAAGACAAGTAGAAATTAAAACTCATACCTGTGTCGATGATACCGATGATTATTTGTTCACCCATATTAGTTTCATTAAGAAGATTCTTTGGATTGGCAGCAGAAAGACCTAAGTAGTCCCAAGTCCGAGTTGTTGTCAGCTTGTAGAAACTATCAGGTACGACATGAACAACTTCAGGGAAATCTGTTGACAAAGAGCATTAATTAGCAATGCAAACAAAAAGGGCAATTCTCAAAATAGCAGCAAAATAAATTTTTGTTCTAAAAATAGCACATATTTTCATTTAAAACAAAAATAACATTTTTATTAAAAGGTAATTTTCACATATAGCACAAATATCCTAACCTCATATTTTTAAGGTTTAGGATTTAGGGTTTAGGGTTCCCTAAGCCTTAAACCCTAAACCATACCTCCTACCTTACCCTAAATTTTAAAATACTTAACCTAAACCAAAAAATTAAATTATTACCTTTTATAAAAATGTTATTTTTTTTCTAAATAAAAACATGTGCTAAATTTGTCACAAAAACTTATTTTAGTGTTATTTTAGGGAATTTTTTTTAAAAAAAAATCAGAATGTTATGTAAATTTATGCCATAAAAGTCTAATTTCTGAGAATGCCAAGAAAATATGAGATTTATGTACCTGCTATCTTCTTGGCTTGGGACTTGGTAAGTTTAGCCGCAAAACCTGAGAAGCCATGTCGATAACTATACACCATTGAATCATGGGCATCCTCTTTACTGTAGGATGAAACAAAACACATAAGAAATCTGAATAACTATTTGAGATATTTATTATACTTGAGGAAAACAAAAAACAAAAAAACAAAAAAAAAAAAACCTTCCAAGAAGTGACCATAACATCTGATGATGAGATTCCGTGACGAACTCTGGATCATCATGTTGTTTCTCACCCAAATACACTATGTGAACCTATTAGTGATTATCACAACAAAACCGACCAACTATGTTAGTCCTCTCTTTTATGTTGTTCGATAAAAGAATTAACTTCTATAAACCTCTAGTACAGCCGCCATAAAAAAAAAAAAAAAAAAAAAGACAAAACAACCCTCTACAGTACCTTTTTCAAAGCACTGGCTTGTGCCACAAAACTGCTCAGCACATTGAGAAATATAACCAGTCTTAGTAGCAAACGAATTGATGTTGTATAGTTCCTCATTACAATCAGAAATTCAAAGAGAGGTGTAATTCTAAAGAAGGAGGATAAAACATTTATATAGATGTCTCCTGAAGAATGATTCCATTTCTTGGAATAGTTCCCAAGTTTTACCAAAGTTATAAGTTAAAGATTGAGTATATGACACAAGAAATCTAAAAAATGTATCAACCTGCGTTCTTGGTCAACTAAAGTCTAGTTTATTGCAATGTATGAAATAAACAATAAACACATGAACAGAGCAATGAGATAAATGATTAACCTTAATAAGTCAAACTTCTTTGGTGGAAATAGTCTCTGAAGAGATGGCTTATTTTGCTAATTTCAGAGCTTTACATAGTATGTTTCATTAGCTACATATTAATCTGAAAAAGTCTCTGGTGTTGGAAGCATTATGATTTGGTCAAAGCTAGCTTCACATTGTTCTCGGAAACCATTTCCAAGGTTTCTTGCATCATCTTTCTTGGCCAATTAGTAAACCTAAAGCTAGAAATAAAGGATCAGAACCAGAGATATAACATTTTGTAATCGGAATTTCATTTTAAAAATTTAACTAAGAATGTTCTACACTCAGAACATGAGACTAGCCCCTAATCTTGAATATGAACTTGAAAATTCAAAATCCTTACTTTGATATGCCCAAGGAATCAGTAATTACAGTCCCAAGCTTGAGATTGCTGAGTGAACAAGCTTTATACGTTTGTAATTTGAAGATTGTTGCATTAAAACATCCACAATTTACAGAACATTTTGGAGCATTTGAGAAAGATACAAATTTCCGTGGACATATCAGTATTTTACTAATTAACCGATACAACAGAATTCAAGTTCAAATGTCCATCAAGCTTTTTTATAATATATAAATGCAATCTGAGAAACACTATTGATCTAGACCTGAGAAATGTCCACCAATCGCTTCCTTATTGTCTCTAGAATAACTTACGAAGACAAAATTATTTTTATGGGCTATAATGGACGGTCCATTACGGACCATTAATGTCAATGATCCGTAATGGACAATGGCCCAATAAAACCCATGTCCATATGGTCTGACCATTGACAGTCCAACTTCATATTTGATCAACTTTTTATATTTATATATTCCTCTTGCAATATTTAAAATACTCTTTTATAATTTTACAATTATGTTTTACAACATTTTAATATACTATAATACAATTTTTAAATCTAAAAACACGTAATATTGTAGAAGTTAAAGATTCAATTTTACAAAACAATAAGTAATGATGGAAGCATCTCATAACAATTTTTGGACATACGGATCAGTGTTTAACTAATCAAAAAAACATACTACAAATTTAATAATATTTATTACAACCAGAAACTGTCCATCAAGCTTTTCGCTGTCCTAACTCAGAATAAAATCACATTGCTTACAGGAGAAGTTACCAAAATATATTGGTGTGATGCATGCTTGATTTTCCCTATTCTCGTCGTATTCTCTGTCTGTGTCCTCATCAAGTTTCAAATGATGATGTTGATGACTGAAATGCTTTATGATTCCATCTCTTTTCCTCACAAACGGCTCAATATCTTCAGTGTCTTCTTCTTCTTTTGGCTCTCCCTCAAGTTCTTTACCATCCCACACATTGCTTTGTGTGGCACATTTCGAATGTGCCGCATACAAACAACCTTCCTTGATGCAATAATAGCCCCCGTAATCACTGTTGATTTTTTTGCGACAAACACCACAAGGCAAATCTCCATGGTATAAAAAAGGTGTTAAAGAGATACGATGGTGATGGTGTGATATCCTTATGACACGTGGTAAGTTGATACATTTTCCATGGACCACAAAAGCAAAATTTGGACACATAGATATGGGAGCTTGCATCGGCCAAGGCGCAAAGGTTGCAAGTTAAGTAAACAGGTTAATTGTGGGTGTGTTAATGCTGAGAGTTTTCATTTCTCTCTTGTATATGCTTCCTTGTTTTTTCTTCTTTTTGGCAAGGTAGCAAATTTTAGGTACCACTTATTGTAAGCCTAAACTTTTCATTCCTTAATGATATTTACACTTTATCCAAAAAAAAAGTAAACAGGTTTTGGAAACATATGAAGAGTATGCTTATGCCACTTTGGATGGTCTATAGATAGCAAAATTGGACAAGCGACATCGATAGCAAAATCGCAAGCCGAGCAATAATAAAATACCCTTTCGAGATTTTCATCACCACAATAGCATTCCTTGGCGTAAAAGGGACCTTCACAGAAGACAAGCTGGAGAGAATGTTTTCGATGGAAATTGTGTTTGATCTCAACTGGAGTCTTCATGGTTCTTGCCATTACAACCTTGGCAGAGAAAATGAGTTGTGTCTTCTCCTTTAAAATTGAAGTTCATCCAGTTTACAGGGAGAAAATTCCACTTGCCATGGCTGCTACTTGGGACTTCTCCATTCACATGAAATTTTCCATTTTTCAATGTTACTCATAGTTGAGGGTATAAGGAAATAAACTTCCCCGACTTTGATTCCATATAGATGACAAGGGAGACTATTTGATAGGTGAGGGACGCGAACTTCCCCGGCCACAGAGTAATGATTTCTTCAATATCGTACCATCTCCTATTCTATCACTAAGGTTTCTTGTCGTGTATTGGTAACCTTCAATATCAATGTGACTTTTACATAGCACTTGTAATTTAATTTTCCTAATGATTATTTCAAATAGCAAAGTTTTCTCATAGCTACAAAAGTTATGTCCATGCAAAAGGGAATTATTAAAAAGCTTCTTTAATAATTATACTAGTAGTGTTGAACATCAAAACAAATGGCTACTTCAAATAACTTCTATCTCTACAATTGTAAACCTGTTCGTTCATCAATTGATTTACTTCCCAAAAAATTACCCTCACCTAGAAATTTCCCTAATCAAACAATCATCCGAACCTAAATCCATCTTTTCAACAGAGATCTGTCATAATAACGTCACAAAACCTGAAGCAGAACCCTCCAACCGAACAACCAGCTTAGTATCCCAAAAAAATAGAGGTGTCATCATCACCTGACATGAGACTGAGTGAGACCAATCCATAATTGAGAACAACGTAGCAACATTGTGAGAGTTAGGGCTTGACTAATCCATATCAGTCTTCCACATCTCAGCTGTTTCTGTCTCTGTTTCACTTCTCGCTCTTCGGTAAAAGAGAACATACGCAGCTGAGTTTTTGATTTCAGATTCATTTACAGATGAAACGTGACTGTCGTCGAAATGATACCATTTGTTGTCATCAATCAACTGCAGGAACATATGATCAGATAAAGAACACATCAGAAGCACTAGTAGCAAGCACAAAAGAAAAATTTAGTATATTATATGATGATAAAAAAATTATTTGGTATATGCATATGCGCAAGTAAAAACAAAGAAAGATAGCGAGACCAATCAAATCACCAACCTTAGCGTAGGCAGTGTAGTGACCACCACCAAGTCCACCGTAATGATTGCTAACGGCATACAGCTCATATAGGTATGACTGGCCATTCTCGTTTTTCACGTACTTGCTCAAGTCTAAATCGTGAATTGGGAAATTCACAAACGTATCAATCTTGTTCTTGAGATATCTGCTATACGTGAACCGTTTTAAATGGAACACAAGAATATCTGGCAATTTCCACAGGTCTAGCTTTTTGTTCGCTTGTCTGTGTTCTTTGCAGCTCGGACAAAACCTGATTCAGAATGGTGAGAAAGATGGTCAACGCTTATATCTTCCAATGAATAGATCAGCTTATGCAATCACAAGTTCAAGCTACAAGCTATACCACATGTCATCTGGTCCCAGGGGCTCTTCTGCTAAAAACGCCTCCAAACACGAAAACAGAGATATTGCTTCTTGCCTTGTCTTCTTTGCAGAGAAACTTGTTTTATGAACCTCTGGAAGGTCATTCAAGTAGCTGGAATCATATTTTTCATGCTCACTCTCATTCCACTCGACTAAAACCTGTGTAACGGTACGAGTGCTCACAGAAGACTCAGATTGAAGTGGTTTAAAATTCAAACTACGTTCATTTGTCAAGAAGATTCTGAAAGATAACTCTCTATCAGATGCATCATCTGTCTCAGTATTTGGGGATGATAAACTTCCGGATGTTTCGTCAGAAACAGCATCAGGAAGGTGGCCATTGTCACTTCCGCTATGAAACTTAGATGAGGAATAGACTCTGTGCAGAGGTGACAGAAATCCAGAGATAACTGCATCAATGTCAGTTCCACTTAGTGGTTCTGTGTTGACATATCTAACAAAAGGAGTTCCGAAAAGCTTCACATCTCTGCCTTCAACACTCTCCAGAACAGCCCTGTGGAATCCAAGAGTTATGATCCATAAAGCTGAAACAAAAAAAAAGGACAGTTCTTGAGTAACAAATAAAACCAAGCGTGCTCACCTTTCCTGCCCTCCATGAAGGATTTCGAGTTTTGCTTTTCCTGATCCTTTCTGCATCTGATTTAATCGATACGCCACAATATGCTCATCATCTTTTATCACACTAAGTGACTCCAAGGGATTCTCAAAATATCTAAAGACCTTATGATCATATACCTGAGAAGATAATTCCACACATTAGTCAGGGATTTCAGCCAAATAAAGATAAAAAGATGAAGGAAACATATTAATACAAGAAAGACACACGCCAAAAATTATACCTCTGCAAGTAAAAGGGTATCATCATCGGCTAAGCAGCAAGCAGTACCTAATGCAGTAATGAGATCTCTACAAGATCCATGTTTAGGCACTGTTACAGTATAAGGCATCGGAAGATGACTTCCATCACAGTAAAACACCGTAACTGTCATTGGTCGCATAAGTGTTGATGGCAAAGGTAAAGACAAGTACATGAAGGGATCAAAAGTGATTGAGATTTTTTGACAAACTGGACAAACCAGAGTTGACTTGTATTGACCCTGAAAGAAATTGAATACATCATAAAGAAATGGTCAGGAAAATAAAATACAGATTCTTCCAGTACTTGTATGAAAAACTAAAACCAGATGAACATTCAATGGAAGAAGCGATTAAGAAATGGTAAGAGATACTTACTTGGCAGACGTTTACTATTACAGAATCATTTCGGGCCTTATGATAATTCCAAAGCTCTTCAGCAACTTCATCATCTGGACGACTGTCAGAATCTTTAAGTTCAATGTAAGGTTTTCGTTTAACCTTATTCAAATCTTCATGTAACCCATCCAACAAGAAAGCAAGCAGTTCCTGAAACAACATTTTAAATACATCATATAAGAAGGGGCAAAAAATGAAATATTGTTTTTATTGTCAAAAAAGCCAAGTACAACAACAATGCCAGGAACAAAGAATTTGCTCAATTATGCACCATTGTACACGTTAGAGAAATGACTAACTTGAGAATCATGCTGATTGTAACCGCTAAACTGTGGAGCAAATCTAGCCAATTTTGTCTTAAAAGAGCGTGGTGCAACTGCGTTCCTTCCTGATGACCATAATTTCTTCAAAAGATCACCAAATGCGATAGCAAGCTCACCCTGGATAATTCAGTGTTAGAAATTATATTCAGAATGCATGCGAATACCTTCACATGAGGAAATAGCAACGCCACTCAATATCAAGTACTTACACACATTCCCAAAGGATTATCTCTATTTATGTCGTCACTGTAATCTTGCAAGAAGTATTCAACAATCTGAGGTGTGTGGGCCAAACATTGAAGAGCGCTATTCATAAAGCAGGTATTTCCCAAATTACTCAATCCTGCTAATCCTCCCTTCTCTCCTTTCCCAAGAATACTCAAAGAATCACAGTCGTCGTCTTCAGAAGTGGTTCTTGGAAAGAGACTAAACTTGGACGTGGTGGGATGACCATTGGATAGGGTAGGGCCCCCAGCAATAGTAACACGCGACCTTGAAGGTTCCAGGGGTACCAGAGCTAGCTCATTTCCTGCCGAGCTCATAGCAGATTGAGAAGAAGAAAACCCATCAACTTCAAGAAGAATCTGCATGGGGTGCACCAATCAATATGGAACAGAAAATCTAACACTAAATTTAAGTGAGTCAAGAGAACTCAAGAGACATGCATTATCCAACAAGCTCCTCGCAACAATATATTCTTTAGCAAAGATTCAGGACAATGACCCAAGATGACAAAGATGATTCGTCAAGATTTGTCAATATAAGTATCACAGACAGTTCTCTAGATACTTACATCTTGGTCCATCTGAAGCCTTGACTCTTCCAGGCTCTTGTTAGAAGAACGATCCAAGAGTCCACTTTTCCTCTTACCGAAGTAATCCCAGATGTGAGCCTGCTTATACATATCAATGTGAAGCAAAGAACACATCTCCATCAGAAACGGTGCATATTTATCAGCAAAACAAAACAAAAAAAAGACAGAACAAAACAAAACAAAACAAAAAACACTTTGGAAACACACCTCTTCTTGCGCTACACCTGTCATAGCACAAACCTTCTCATAAAGTTCCCTTATAGAAGCCTGAAACACAAACAACCCATGTAAGAAAGGGAGCCAAAGTGAGGCTAATAGTGAAAACGCAAAAGAGTCTTTGGCTATGAATAAGCACCACAAATAGGTCGAAGCAAAACTACGAGCCTGAGTGATATGATGCAGCACCTATACCTGTTTTCCCAACCGTATTGCAGTTCTACTTTCATCTCTTCCGTCTGTCAACATAAGGCAGAGTGGATAAACCTCTACACTATAACTCCTACTGTAAAACCCTTGACATATCAACTTCCTTGGTATAGGAGGACCTCCACTATACCTGAAATATATAGAACCAGATTATAACCTTGAAAGCATATTTTATCAACAACGGTTGCAAGAGAAGAAATGAAACATTTATGCAGCTTTGACAACAAAACTGGACCTTATCCCTTGAGTATAACTTAGGAGCATAAAACTAAACACAATTCAATAAAATGATGGAATAATAGACGTGAAACGCTCACCACTCAACAAGTCTTTTCCAAACTTCTTGAGGAACTAGAACGTAGTCTTCCTCTTCCACCAGCAATCTACGAAGTTGTGGATCATTAGCATCGTTTTCACTTTCAATAATATCATTGTTATCAATTGGTCCTGGTTTCGGAGCTTCTAAGGACTCTTCACTTAGAAATTCATTTGTTGATTGCTCAACATATTTCTGCCAGCTTGTGTACCACCTGCAATAACACAACCATTAAGTACATAACTCAGAATTAAGTTGCACATAGTTTCATTTTAGTTAATCATTAATATTGACTCTCACCAAATCGTATGATCTACAGAATTCATCAAAAAAAAATCAGATCGTAGATCCAGATTCACAAGACAATCCAAAATCTAAGCATTACAACAAGAATCAATCAATTTGTGAAGCAATTACCATAAACATTAGCATCGAACTACTTATAAACAAAATTCACAAAACCTATGAGAAGAACCAGACAATGAAGATCATGCATGATACTACTTAGATCATAAGCAGAATCAAAACTAAAATAAGTGAAATCCACATCATTCCTAATCAAAATCTAGAGAAATTGAGAAGAACCTTTTAGAGAGAACAAAATACAAGTTGCCTTCCTTCAAATTATTCTCCGATTCGTTCTTCACCTCCGATACAATACGTTTCTCTTCCTCAGGAGTTGACGGAAAATCACAGACTCCGTTTTCTATCATGAAATCGGAATTAGGGATCGTCATCTTCAAAAAAGATGACCGATCAAACGGTAACAAAGAGGATCCAAGATCCACCAATTTCAAGCTTAAAACTTAATTGGATCGGGATGAAAAAAAATGTGAGGATTAAGAGAGGAAACAACTCCAAGTCCAGATACTTCAATCCTGTGTTAAAGCAACAAAAATGGCGAGAATCAAGGGAAGAAGAATGAGGAGGAAGCCTAGATTGGAGGAGAAGAATTAAAGAGTCAAAGAGAGAAATAGAGGCAAGTCTTGTTTGTTGGATTTCACGATTCCATTTTATGGTCTGTGATGTCTTCACAATTATCAACGGCCAATTTCCAAGTTGTAGTAGTTACCAAACTACCAATTTCCAACCTTTTTTTTTTTTTCTTTTATACTACTAATTTTATTTTGGAACTTGTTAAAAATGTAATTCATTTGATTTTTTTTAATCCTAGGAAATTTACATCTTTCGGAAATTTTATAAAAAGATTTTTTACAGATATTAAATTTCTACTACATTATAGATTTATAATAAGAATTTGTATTGCATAATTTATGGATTTTAAGTATTCTACAACTTGTTACTTAATTGCAAAGACGAATGAGTGAGATTTTCAATTTCTAAGTATGGAGAGAAAGGTGAGACGAGGCTCGTGCATCCCAACTTCCCCATCTCTGAAATTTCGAACAGATCACATGAATGAGATTGACTTTATCATCAAGATAAACAAACCATTTCTTGCTCTTTATTCCTTACCTACAAAAACTTTTAAACCAAGAGATTGACTCATCAATAGAAACAACTTCCACATCTTTTATGGTTTGTAAGTATACTAAAACTGTTAGTTGATTGCAAAGACAAATGAAATCATGAACCCTTCGGGTTAAAAGTCTGAACTAGCGAAAGAAACCAAAGCATTGACAGAGGATAATTCAAAGAAACTGAATTAAAGCCAATCCAAAAGCATATCTCCTCCTTAGCCTCATCACACTTTTCTTTTTCGTTGAGCCTTGAAGACACAAAGATCACTATTTGCAGACCATTTGGAAATGTTGGACAACAATACCACGAACATGAACCCTAGAAATTCGTTGGACCATTCAACTGAAAAATATTACCGAAATCTTCATATCAAGACCACTCACTATCACTGAATTCTCCAAAAAACAGTTTCCCAGTGGATCTTTTTCCTCCCAAGCAGCAGAGAACAAATGATAATGACTCAAAAAAATAAACTTAAATTACTATAAACATAAGAAATGTCTCTTCTGAATCCAAATCAAAGCCTTCTTATATCATCTTCTTCTTCCTCTTTCTCTATAACTTTAATCTTCTTCCTCCTAACCCGATCTTCAAACTCTCCCCGCGATTCTTTCTTCCCTTTATTTCTACTCAAATCATAAACCAAACTCTTCTCTTTGTTTACATTAGTTCCCTTATCATCATCCACATTGTTTCCTTCTTGATGCCCAACATTTTCCTTCTCATCATCACAACAAGGAAACTCACTATACTGAAACCTAAACTTCTTAGGCACATAACCACAACATTTCCAAAGCTGACGAGAAAAAACCGTCGAAACACATTCAAACAAACCCAAATCACCACCAGGAACTCCATTTACATGAACCCTTTCTTCAATTGGAATCTCTAAACAAGGCTTCAACGGAAACAACATCTGATTCTGACTTGATGAATTAGAATTCCCCATTCTCAAGCTTTTTGATGTAACCATTAACTTAGAAACATCATTGACATTTTTCTTGATTTTGCATTTGTGACAAACAAATAAATCATCTCCTTTAACATAACGAGAACACCAAGTATGAACCCAAATACCACATTCATCACAATCAACCATTTCTTTACCATCATCAAAATTCACACCACATATACAATCTACTGTCCATGATTCATGTACCCAATCTTCGTGTGGTTTCATATCCATTTACCCAGAAAGAAAAAAAACTCTAAATGTCTAATTTCTACGATTCTTTCACCGATTTTACCAAGAAATCGCCCTAAATTTCGAAGCTTTGTGAAACCAAAAGAAACGTTTCTTGATGTGTATATATCTATGGCTCTCGGCTTTCGATTTCTGAACGAAGGAGACAAAGATGAGGATTCAACGAAGTTTGTGGGATGAACAAATATGGGCTTTATAAACATATGGGCCAGGCCTTTTGGATATTTTCTTATGGACTTAAGGCCTTTAGGGCCCAAAATACAAAGCTTAAAAATGATGGTATATATATATTCTCTTCAGCGTAACCCTAGACGCTTTCTTCCTCAGCCGTCGCTTGTCTACTTTCTCACTCGGAGCTTCTTCCTTTCAAGCTACCGGCGGCGAAAATGGTGAGTTATACTTTCCGAATGACGATTATGTATCGGAAACCTCCGAGGATTGTAAGATTTGATGTTTAATTGTGATTGTTTTCAGGTTTTCAAGAGGTACGTTGAGATCGGAAGAGTAGCACTCGTGAACTACGGCAAAGATCATGGAAAGCTCGTCGTTATCGTCGACGTCGTTGACCAGAACAGAGTAAGATTCATTTCATCGATGAGTTTTAACTATTTCAATCCCAGATACCATAACAGTTTCTGTAAATATTTTGATCGAGGAGAACTTAGATTTAGCTGCAAATTTGGTTTTACAGTTTCATTGCTTAAACAATTTTAGTTCCAAATAAGTTTAGATCACTTATTGCAGCAAATTGGTGATTCCTGAGCCTAAAATATTGTCTTAGTGTTATAAATCTGTTTAAAATGTGTATTATTATGGTTTGATTATAAATGTGTATTGTGGTTTCATTGTCAATTAGTGAATATTGATTCTAAAATATTGACTGAGTGTTGTAAATCTGTTTGAAATGTGTAATCTGGTTTCACTTATGTTCTTATGTAATCTTATTTTATGTTCTTTGACATTTAGGCTTTAGTCGATGCTCCTGATATGGAGAGGATCCAGATGAACTTCAAGAGATTGTCTCTTACTGATATCGTTATTGAAATTAACCGAGTGCCGAAGAAGAAGGCTTTAATCGAGGCAATGGAAAAGGCTGGTAAGTGTTGTGGCAAATGTAATGTTGTAAATTGTTATTATAAGGGTTTCAAAACTTGAACTGGTGAAAGTTTTGTAGATGTGAAGAACAAATGGGAGAAAAGCTCATGGGGTAGGAAGCTAATCGTGCAGAAACGTAGAGCTAACCTCAATGATTTCGATAGGTTCAAGATCATGTTAGCTAAAATCAAGGTTAGTGTGTTACATTGGTAAAATTTGATGATGATCATGTTTTGGGTATTTTGAGCTTGGTTTGTTAACGGTATTCTTTGGTTGTTTTTGCAGAAAGCTGGTGTTGTCAGGCAAGAGCTTGCTAAACTCAAGAAGGAGATTACTGCTTGATCACAAATCGAATATTATTATCTTCAAATCTGTTTTTTTTTTTAATCCTGGATTCGGTAATTAGTGTTTTTTGCAAGTCTCTCTCAACACCATTATGCGCTGTATTATCCGATGTTTGATACAAGTTTTGAAACCTTGTTGGAAAAACTTTAGTTTTTTGTTATTTGATCTTAAAAGTGACCAGTTTTGCTATTGTCTTTTATTTTATTTTATCGAGACAAAAGAATTAATCCAATTGAGAACACAACTACATGTCACAAAAGATACTGATATATCTATTTGTAGGGTAAAATGACTCCAAATTTTATCATTTTTTCCTGTAAAAATTCAAGTACCCATTTTCTATCACAAATTATATACAGTATGGTGCTACAAGGTTAGTCCAAATTTGAAGTCATTCATCCTAACTTTGAAAGTAACAAAAAAGCGTTCTCTCTTTTTTTCTCACATTTATCTTTGAGAGAGAGTTTCTTCTTTATTTGTTGGTAAATTTCAATACTAATTGGATTTTGGTTTTTGTATTTTGACGATG
This sequence comes from Cardamine occulta, assembly GCA_028015245.1. Classification (NCBI taxonomy): domain Eukaryota; kingdom Viridiplantae; phylum Streptophyta; class Magnoliopsida; order Brassicales; family Brassicaceae; genus Cardamine; species Cardamine occulta. The sequence goes on from CM051391.1 coordinate 10,325,233, forward strand.
GCTGGATTTTTATGTTCTTTGATTGAGGTTTTATTATCAGATTTCTCAGTGCCAAAACCAAGTGACCAACGCATCCAAACAAATCAACAAAGTCCGCCAAAAATATACTGATCCGTTTAGGCAACAGCGAATTTATTTTTGTGAGGACTACAAATTAGCGACTGCATTATTCCAAAAAGCTTATAAAGAAGCAGAAGAAGAAGTATTTATCTTATGTAATACGACAAACTAAATGTTTCATCTATTATTGAAACTATAATTGAAAAGCTTTACTAGTTTCATTCTCATCTTTATTAAACCAAAGTTCATCTACTTCTGTAGTTATAAAATTGATTCTTTGTAATATTTATTGGTTTAATGAATATAACTTTCTTGAAGTTTTTGATAAATTAGGATTATAAGTGTGTGAAAAAAAAACATAATGATTTGTTTTATAGAAAAGTAAAATTACAAAACACAACATAAAAAAAGTAATTTGAGTTTTGATTTTATTTGTGTATAGAAGAATAATATTAATTAATATTTGAGAAAAAAATCATAATTGTAACTTAATATATTAGTAGTTTATTATTTTCAAAAGAAAGTATATGGGTGATACCAAATAACTTTTTTTTTTTTTTTTTGACATCTACCAAATAACTTCCGAAGGAGAGAAGACAAAAAAATAAAATGAGTTTGGTATTTTTGGTGGTTGCTAGGAAACCAAAATGTCCAGTACGATTCGATTTCCGGAAAATAATACAAGACAAGAGTTTGGTAGCTATTGGGTAGATAGAATAATAATTAGACAGTATTGTCTAATGTGTAAACTAGAGGAATAATCTAAAACCACTACTTTCAGGTTTTTTTCCAAAGATACAGTAATCCTTCTTTTAAATATATACAAATTAATATACCCAAAAAAAAATGGTAAATTAGAAAGAAAACAAAAAATCCCCAATAATTACCAAAGCATATGTATTATTTCCGAACATTTTTTATTGGTTTGGATTAACCGTTTTCAACTCTGAAACGATATATATAACATAAATGTAGTGATAGTTGAAAAAAATAAAAAATAAAAACTCTTTGAGTAATTATAAATTTTAAAATAATCTTTATAAAATCAGTTGATATTTCGTATTGTTTTCTGAAACATTTAGTTTGTCGTATTACATAAGATATGTTACAACAACAATGGATCTTTACTTTTACAAAATATGTATACTTTTATGTTTATGAAGGATTCTTAAATCGAACTTTTTGGTATTTTAGAAATATTCCCTAAATAGTCGTATTTTTTCTAGCTAAAACTTGTCATATGGTATTTTCGTAGATTTTTCTATCTAATTTTACACCAAATATACAAAGCTAAACCATAGTTTGGGAAAACTAAACTTCAAATTAATCAGGATGCCATAAGAATTAGTCAATTTTATTCTTATAGTTGCCAAGGAAAATAAAAAGGAGCTTTAGCGTATCATCTTTATAGCTGTAAAGCTGGTGATGGAACTGGTAAGTTGGTAACTGCTTTTACCACCGTACAAATATGCTGGTTTTTACTGGTTAGGCTTGCACGGTAATTTCTATTATTTACTGTCGGTAAATAAATGTGGATAATGAATGGATAATTTCTGAAACACGTAATGTCATTGTCATTGCCTTCTTTTTTGTCGGGAAGAGATGTTATAGTTTAACTCATGTTTATCCATTCGGGCGATTATACTTTTACGATTTAATTCTTAGTCTTTGGATTTCTAAACGGTAAATATCTATGTACAAAGGATTTGATTGGTAATTTTCGAATATAGTATAAAATATGAAGACTAACATTTATAGAAAAGAATTTGGGGGAATATATTCATCCAACCATAAAGCAAAACATAAAATAAAAAAGGTTAAAATCCTGGCTTTTCTTTGAAGGTATAGGTATAGTGGTATACAATCGATTAATCATAAATGTGGTTATAAAATATGAAAGTTATAAATTGATTTTTTTTATTTTTGTAAATTTGTAAAAATAGAATAACTTTAAAAGAAAAAAATCAAACTTTAAAAGAAAAAGAAAAAGAAAAAACAAACGATGTACAAAATAACTGTCTATATATAAAAAAATTTGTCAAGTCATTAAGTTTTCTTTTTAAGTGGAATTAATTAAGTGAATTCAGTTCACCTACATTAAAAAAAAAATGACTAGATTTAAAATTATAAAGTTGTTGAAAATGTATACATCCTTTACGATCAGTCAATCACACACTAATATTTCTATAGAAACGATCAAAACTTGTAATCTAATGGTTTATAGTTTACGTCCTATTCATTTGGCATTGATGCTAATCAAAATCATGAGAACGTACCATGGCTTTAAGACAATGGGAACTAAGTCACGAGAACTTATCGTGACACTTTATGTTCCTATCATTTTCTTCACTTTTTCGAAGAACGCATTGTTGGTTCTTCAAGTTGTAAGCGCGATGCATTGAAGTGGAGGACGCTCGATACATCCTCATATCTTGTATTTTGGCCAAAGAAGTGTGGTACATCGTCTACTTCGAAATATTTGTGGTAAGTGAATGGCTACAATTCTTAAGTTTCTTTCTATTCTCTGAAAGTACTCTTTTATAATAATATACGTTGATTCTATATACATAGAGAACTCTTTTTACAATGCAACCTAAGTTTGGTTCATATAAATCATTTGGTGGAGAATTTTAAATACGTTGTTCTTCGTAATCGTATGACGCATATACTCCTATACTTGAACATCTATATTACAAGTTGTGTTTTTATCAGCATATTAATGGACTGAAAGTTTATATTCTACATGTTACTTTCAAAAAATGTTTTGAAGTTTTGTCACGCATAACAAACATCAATATAAAATTTTGAATAAGTTATAAATTATTTGTATATATATATATATAAAAGACATTATGAACCATCGATATAAATAAGACTTATGAGTAATGACCATCGATGGTCATTGTTTAAAGCATTTTGTTTTTTAAAACATACTATACACTATACAGTACTGTTTGCATTCGTTTTTGTGCCATGTGTTAATTTACTATTTGATTCGCCATATCATTACGTTAATCCCCAACTCACAAGTCCCAACTAATATTTTGTTATTGTTTTACTAGTGGAAACTTATAGATTACTCATGATATATAATCCAAATCAACGTTAATTTACTTTTATTATGCAACTGTAATTAAAATCTCTATTCTCATCAAACTAAAATTCGTACAATTGATGCCATAAACATATGTTTTGGTAAATTTGATTGATGACAAAGACAAAACAAGTAAATGTTTTGGTTTTGGTAACATAAATAATATTTTCTGGATATTTATTTTTTGGATAAATATTAGAGTTGTAGATTCAGGTTTGCTACGATCTCTAGCTCTGTCCGAAAATAGCAGAGAACACTTAACTTTTTAAGAGCGTGATCTTTTTCTCTTTAGTACGAACTGATCTTCTTCTTCTACTTTATCCAATCGTTTTTAACTTTTTTAACCGCGGTATAAAAATCAAAACCAGATTTGGGATTTTAATTTAATCTCTACCAGTTTCCAACAAACCTCGCTAATATTACTCATCTAATCAAATTTAATCACGATTAATCTTTTAGTTAATTACTCTTTTGTCCTCTTCTTCATCTTCTCTTTCTTGGTAGCTCCCTTCTTATACTACTGTTCTCCTCTAATCTCTCTTTACTTGATCGTTCGTTCTTGGGTTCTCTGAAAAATCGGATTTTTATTTCTGGGTTTTATTGAAATTTACCAAAATTTTCTGATCATGGCGATCGTTGAGAGTGTCGGAGCTAATACAGAGGCTGCTGCTAGTGTAATCTCGCCGTCGCCGCCGTCTTCTGTAACCAGTCAAGAATCAGGAGTTTCTTCTAGCAACGATCACGCCGGAAATGGAATCAACGGTGAGATCGGATCCCACGTTGAGAGATCCGACGGTGGTGAGAGCTATAAACGTGATATGAGAGAGCTTCATGAGCTTTTATCGAAGCTTAATCCTATGGCTGAAGAGTTTGTTCCTCCTTCACACACTAAACAAGTTGTTAAAGGATTTAACGGCGTTAACGGTGGTTTCTTCACCGTTTACAATGGCTTTGGTGCTGCCGCCGGAAATTTCCCCGTCAACGAAGACGGCGGCTTTCGTCGGGTGAGAACACATCTTTTTGAAATTACTAAATTATCCTTTAAACTTGGCTTCTGTGTCTCTTCTTATGTTGTTTATGAGTTGAAAAATCTCACCTTTTTTGTGTGTTTTACTGCAATATGGTTTGATTTTGAAACAGAAGAAGTCGTTCGGACAACAAGGGAAACGAAGAATGAATCCTCGGACAAGTTTGGCTCAACGTGACGAGATCATTCGAAGAACTGTTTATGTGTCTGATATTGACCAACAGGTTTTAAAAAGTTTCAACTTTTCTTCAATGGTTCTTTCTCAGACTTAACTGTAATCTCTCACTTAGACTTATCTTATTTGTTGGGGTTTAGGTCACTGAGGAACAGCTTGCTGGTTTGTTTATCGGCTTTGGACAGGTTTTAAAAGTTCATCTTTAGACTTCAATCCTTGTCTTTTGTGTGTAGTAATGACTTATATTTGGTTACTTTAGGTTGTTGACTGTCGTATATGTGGTGATCCTAACTCAGTACTTCGGTTTGCTTTCATTGAGTTCACTGATGAAGGTATCATTAGTTTCATTATGTAATCTGTTTCTCGTTTAATGCCTTGGTTAATGGTTTTAATAACCAATTTGGGACTTGTAGGTGGTGCGAGAGCTGCGTTGAATTTGTCTGGGACAATGCTTGGATTCTATCCCGTGAAGGTTATGCCATCCAAAACCGCTATTGCACCGGTTAATCCCACATTCTTGCCAAGGGTGAGAACATTTTTACATTCTGAATGTTTTTTTTAGTTTCAAGATATTGATTTTGAAGTCTTGTTTTTGGTTATTTAAGACTGAAGATGAGCGTGAGATGTGTGCTAGAACTATCTACTGCACTAACATTGACAAGAAGGTGATGTATCTCTCGAATTGGTTTCCTTGGTTGAGGTATTTTGAAAGTTAAAAAAGTAGCTAACTTTGATTAGTTTTCACATTTTCAACAGCTCACTCAAACAGACATAAAAGTCTTTTTTGAGGCTGTGTGTGGAGAAGTGTACCGTCTTAGGCTGCTAGGTGATCATCATCATCCAACTCGCATCGGTTTCGTCGAGTTTGTCATGGTAAGCTTGGCTTTATCAGTGATCTTTATCAAAAAAACTTGATTAAAACGCACATCTTTTTACGGTTATATCGATAAGTTATGCTTCAAAGGATTGATCTTTACATCTTTTTACTGTCATATCGATAAATTAAGCTTCAAAGGATTGATATTTACGTCTTTTTACGGTTATATCCATAGATTAAGCGTTAAAGTATTGATCTTTTAACTCTTGTGCAGGCGGAAAGTGCAATAGCTGCTCTCAACTGCAGTGGTGTTCTTCTTGGTTCTTTACCAATAAGGTCCAAAGAACAAACCAACTCTTTCACATTCTTTCTATATTGATATGAATCTGAACTTTTAATCATATTTTGATTGTTTTGATTTTGTAGGGTGAGTCCATCAAAGACACCTGTTCGTTCTGGTGCTAACCCGCGACATCCAAGGCATTAATATATATGTTTCTGCTCTGCTCCTCACAGACATGTAAAGAATGTTTGTCTTTTGTTTTATTTTTTTTCTCGTATGTAATGGTGGAAGCTTGATGATGCTTCTGTTGCCTTTTGCTTTGGGGTAAATCTCTTAGAGAGTTTTTTTAAGATTTGGGTTTTAGTTTACACAGAGCCGAAGAGAAAAACATTGAGAGTGAGAGGCTTTTTAAGTTTGTCTCTGTTTAATGGGCGTTTTTTCGTTATTTACACTCTTTATCCCTGGAGTTATTAGAAACTTGCTTTTTATGCGTAATATGTTTCTACTTTTTAGAGTTTAAACCCTTTTCTTTCCTCTTTTATCTTCTCGTTTTGTTGTTTATGTCCGATTGAATTGTATTTCTTTTTTTTCGAGAAAAATGTTTGGTACATAATAGTTTGTGTTTAACCTCTCGGAAACGGGATTTGTCACTAAAATATCAAAATTGGTAATATCAGAAACATTTTTCACCCAAAAAAAACAAAAGACAAACGTATTAAAATTTAACATTAAAATTGTCGAGCCTTGGAAATTTTAGATTAGATATTTCCAAATCTTCTTTTAAGGTAGAATTTTCAAGATTTTTTTCCGAATTTATATTTCCAAAAATATCTAAATTTGACTCTGAATATTTGTATGTTTTATAGTTTTACTTTCATCAGCGAACAAGATATCAGTCAAATGTTGAATTTGTCAAATGTAATAATCAAATAAGTCAAATTTGGTCAGAATTGAGCACTTCTATAATCTAATCGAATGGTTAAAAAAACTTCAAAGGACAATTTTGTCATTTGCAAGTATAACACGTCACAAGCGTATGTGGTGCCTCGTCGCACTAACACTAGTTGATCCATCTTTGCGCTTTTCGAGAACTTCCTTTCTTTCTTTTTTTTTCCTCATGCTTCCCCTCTATTAGCTTTGACACTCTAAAAACAAAAGATCAAAATTGTTGTAATGAGTAGTTAAGCACTAGTAGTTTATTTTGTAATCTTATTATAAAATGTAATGACAGAGAATAATAGTAAAGCAAGTGAAGTTTTGATTTTTCATTGAGTGAATGTATGTTTTATAGGAAAAAAAACCAAAAACTCAGCTAAAATCTTGATGTATCAATACAAACAACTATGTCTTGATTGCATCTACTCCTTAAAATATCAAAATCTTATGCAATTTTTGCATAGTTTGTTTTCTAAATTCAGTTTAAGTTTTTGACCCATTTTTAAGATTAAAAACAAAACAAAAAGACATGTTTTAGTCGAGTTATAAACTTATAACATTTAACAAACGTTTTTTTTAAAACAAAATAATGAACTCAATAAGAAGGTTTTCAAAAATTTTAGACTTTTCGGTAGTTCTTAGTATGTATCTGAACCTGAATTACCAATCTGAATGACCTATAATTTTAGATTTGGATATAGATTTGATGGAAAAATGGGTAAAAAACATTAATCTTTTTCAAAACTATTAAAAAGACCCTATTTTTTGTGGGATTTTGAGGTTTCACCTTTTAATAAATGGTAAAATAAACCCTAGATATTAAAAAAAGAACTAAATACATCATTATATTAAAATAAAGATAAATAAATAAAATTTAGTTTATGATTTATTTTTCTAAATTTGAGTTTGTGAATTTTTTCAAAATTGAGTTTTTTAACTATAATATTATTATGGATTAGAACATTATGTGTTTTGGTTCGAATTTGTTCAAAATTTTCTTTTTGAATAGCTAGATAAAAGTAATTATTATTA